>JAVSCE010007407.1:0-271979 GCA_032199065.1 Smutsia gigantea | reverse complement strand
TTTTTGGTGAGGTCTTTGCCGGTTTTGGTATTAGAGTGATGCTGGCTTCATAGAATGAGTTTGGAAGTATTCCCTCCTCTTCTATTTTTTGGAAAACTTTAAGGAGAATCGGTGTTATTTCTTCTCCATATGTCTGGTAGAATTCAGAGGTGAATCCATCAGGCCCAGGGGTTTTGTTCTTGGGTAGTTTTTTGATTACCAATTCGATTTCGTCACTGGTGATTGGTCTGTTTAGTTTTCTGTTTCTTGCTTGGTCAGTCTTGGAAGGTTGTATTTTTCTAAGAAGTTGTCCATTTCTTCTATGTTTTCCAGCTTGTTAGCATATAGATTCTCATAATGTTCTCTTATGATTCTTTGTATTTCTGTGGGGTCCGTCGTGATTTTTCCTTTCTCATTTCTGATTGTGTTTATGTGTGTGGATTCTCTTTTTCTCTTAATGAGTCTGGCTAGGGGTTTATCTATTTTGTTTATTTTTTCAAAGAACCAGCTCTTGGTTTTATTGATTTTTCTATTGTTTTATTCTTCTCAATTTTATTTATTTCTTCTCTAATCTTTATAATGTCCCTCCTTCTGGTGACTTTGGGCCTCCTTTGTTCTTCTTTTTCCAATTTCAGTAATTGTGTCTTTAGACAATTCATTTGGGAATGTTCTTCCTTCTTTAAATAGGCCTGGATTGCAGTATACTTTCCTCTTAAAACTGCCTTTGCTGCATCCCACAGAAGTTGTGGCTTTGTGTTGTTGTTGTCATTAGTCTCCATATATTCTTTGATTTCTGTTTTGATTTGGTCGTTAACCCATTGATTAATTAGGAGAGTGTTGTTAAGTCTCCATGTACTTGTGAGCCTTTTTGATTTCTTTCTAAAATTTATTTCTAGTTTTATACCTTGGTGATCTGAGAAGTTGGTTGGTAGGATTTCAATATTTTTGAAATTACTGAGGTTCTTTTTGTGGCCTAGTATGTGGTCTATTCTGGAAAATGTTCCATGTGCACTTGAGAAGAATGTGTATCCTGTTGCTTTTGGGTGTAGAGTTCTGTAGATGTCTGTTAGGTCCATCTGTTCTAGTGTGTTGTTCAGTGCCTCTGTGTCTTTACTTATTTTCTGTCTGGTTGATCTGTCCTCTGGAGTGAGTGGTGTGTTGAAGTCTCCTAAGATGAATGCATTGCTGTCTATTTCCTCCTTTAATTCTGTTAGTATTTGTCTCACATATGCTGGCGCTCCTGTGTTGGGTGCATATATATTTATAATGGTTATATCTTCTTGTTGGACTGACCCCTTTATCATTATGTAATGTCCTTCTTTATCTTTTGCTACTTTCTTCGTTTTGAAGTCTATTTTGTCTGATACAAGTACTGCAACACCTGCTTTTTTCTCTTTGTTGTTTGCATGAAATATCTTTTTCCATCCCTTCACTTTTAGTCTGTGTATATCTTTGGATTTGAGGTGAGTTTCTTGTAGGCAGCATATAGATGGGTCTTGCTTTTTTATCCATTCTGTTACTCTGTGTCTTTTGATTGGTGCATTCAGTCCATTTACATTTAGGGTGATTATTGATAGATATGTACTTATTGCCATTGCTGGCTTTAGATTCGTGGTTACCAAGGGTTCAAGGGTTGCTTCTTTACTATCTAACAATCTAACTTAACTTTCTTGTTAAGTTATTGTAAACACAGTCTGATGTTTCTTTATTTCTCTCCCTTCTTATTCCTCCTCCTCCATTCTTTCTATAATAGGTGTTTTATTCTTTGCCTTTAGTTAGTATTTGGATGGTCTGCTTTCTTTGCTATGATTTTATTTTCTCTGGTGACATCTTTTTAGCCTTAGGTGTGCTTCCATCTAGAGCAGTCCATTTAAGATATCCTGTAGTGGTGGTTTATGAGAGGCAAACTCTCTCAACTTTCGTTTGTCTGGAAATTGTTTAATCCCTCCATCATATTTAAATGATAATCGTGCTGGATACAATATTCTTGGTTCGAGGCCCTTCTGTTTCATTACGTTAAATATATCATGCCATTCTCTTCTGGCCTGTAAGGTTTCTGTTGAGAAGTCTGATGATAGTCTGATGGGTTCTCCTTTGTAGGTGATCTTTTTTCTCTCTCTAGCTGCCTTTAATACCCTGTCTTTATCTTTGATCTTTGCCATCTTAATTATTATGTGTCTTGGTGTTGTCTTCCTTGGGTCCCTTGTGTTGGGAGATCTATGAGCTTCGGTGGACTGCGAGACTACTTCCTTCCCCAGCGAGGGAAAGTTTTCAGCAATTATTTCTTCAAAGACACTTTCTATCCCTTTTTCTCTCTCTTCTTCCTCTGGTACTCCTATAATGCGAATATTGTTCCGTTTGGATTGGTCACACAGTTCTCTTAATATTCTTTCATTCCTAGAAATCCTTTTATCTCTCTCTGCCTCAGCTGCTCTGTACTCCTGTTCTCTGTTTTCTATTCCATTAACAGTCTCTTGCATCTCATCCATTCTGCTGTTAAGCCCGTCGATCGCTTGTCTGATTTCTGCATTGTCTTTCCTCAGTTCCCTCACTTCCTCCCTCAGCTCTTGCACATTTCTCTGTAGGTCCATCAGCATGGTTATGACTTTTATTCTGAATTCTTTTTCAGGAAGACTGTGCATTTCCATCCCTTCAGACTCCCTCTCTGGGGTTGTCTGGTTGATTTTGGTCTGAACCATATTCCTCTGTCTTTTCATGGCTATAGAATTGGTCACTGGTAGTTGCCACGTATGTCAGCTGGGCTCTTTAAGACTTTAAAAAGAGAAGAAAAACAAGAGAAAAAAAAAGAAAAAAAGAAGAAAGAAAGAAAGAAAGAAAAAAAGAAAGAAAAGAAAAAACAAAAACAAAACAAAAAGCAAAACAAAAACAAAAAAACAAAAAAAATGCCCACCAGACGTAGATTCTGTGGGAATGCTGTAGGTGGTGCTATTGCCCCACTATTCCACAGCTGTGACTGCGCCGCTCTGCAGGGCCCTTTATCACTCTGGCAGGGGTGGGAACAAATAGGAGGCTGTTGTTCTCAGTGAGAAGAGTTAAGTATGGCTACGCTTCCTCAGTCGCTCGCTAAGGCGTCTGAAACTCCCCCGGACTCCCAGCCTGCTGGGCTGAGTGTGCTGGGCGATCCGGCTCCTCCGCTGGGCTCCTGTCTCTTTAAGACCACTGAAGAAAGCGCGCACTTTTTTTTTTCCTTCCGGGAGCCGGCTGCAAGCACCCTGGCGCGTTCCCTGCTCAGATCCTGCCCCTCTGTCTCTCCAGTCTCCGCTGCACTGCACAATGTGGGTCAGCGCTCCCCACGCAGATCACCGGGGCTGGCTACTTCGCGGGGTGTACTTCCACTCCCTCCCGGCTCTGAATCCTCTCCTCCCGCCGGTGCGCTGGGGTGGGGGAGTGCTCGGGTCCCGCCGGGTCGCGGCTCCGTATCTTACCCGCCTCTTGGGGTGCCGAGTGCTCTCGGGTGTAGCTGCACGCTGTGCGCTTTCCTGTGTATTCTCGTCTCTCTTTTAGGAATAGATGTATTTGCTGTGTTTTCGTAGATAAATACAGTGTTGGGAGGAGATTTCTGCCGCCCTGCTCACACCACCATCTTCCCAGAAGTCCAATCCCACTTTCTTTAATAACAAAATTATGTTTTGATAAAAATTTATGAGTCCATAAATGTATGTAAAAAAGACAGGAGAGCAGAAGAAATGCAAATTTAAATCTCCAAGCTAAAGTATGCCAAAATAGAAAGTATTTAGCAACGCGAATAAAAGAAGTGAATTAAAAATAAACTGGCTGAATTAAGGCAAATGTATGGGAATTAGTGCATGTCTGTAGAATAAATACAATAACGCAAAATATTCCAAAAGTTTTTCTTTTAACTTAAGCAGAATGAAGCACATACAGTCTTGCATAATGAGTTTTCAATGACTAAATTGTAGTGAGTTGTGACTCATGTATAGAAGGACTTTAAGCTTCATCAAAAAGAGCCTTACATTGTATTCTAAACAATGATTTCTGGGAAATCAATTATTTATTCAATCTTTTTCAGCAATGAGGTTCAATGCACATACATGAAAGAAGAGCTATGTTTACAAAGACAGAATACAATTGTCACTGCAAGTTAGATGTGTGTGTGTGTGTGTGTGTGTGTAATTAAAACCATCTCTTGAATTTCAAGCTCTTCCCATACATTCTAATTTTTTCTTACCAACCCTCGCATATATTTATCCCCAATTTTCAGGTTGGCTACAAAACGCTAGAAATTGGAAGTACAATATACTGTAGCTCCTGAAACATGGACTATTTCTCTGAAATTGATACAAACACTTGCCTCCCAGAATTACTTCAAAGACTAAACATTATAGTGTGTGCCAGTCCCCACTAGCCTGGAGTCTTAAAGCTAAATCAACTAACTGAGCTATGATGCTGGTGAGGCAGACACAGATGGTGGCACCCAGGACACTAAAAGGAATGAAGGGGGAGGGGAGGGCAGGGGATGATAAGGAGGGGGAGAGTGTGTTCCCTTGTACCTAGAGATCAGCTAGCTAGCTATTACCTAGCAAGCCATAAGTGCGGACCTTGGGGTGAAGTGGAAATTGCCAAGTTAATAAGGGAAGGAAAAATCCTAAAATTCATATAAATGAAAAATGTAACTTGTCAAAGAAGAGAAAAAAATACTTCATCAGTTGAAGTTTTCCAGAGAATACTCAATCAGCTAATCTTTTGAATCACAAGATAAAATACACAAGCTATTATTGCAGACTCTTTATAAAGCTAAGCCATAGGTACTTGTTATTAAGAAGCATGCTGGTGCGAGGAACAAATAATACATTTGCGCCCTGTGTGTTTTAAAAATAGCTGCAGCTGGAGCAAAGCCCCTGGAGGACAGGAAGAAAATGCAGTTACATTTTTCACACCTTCTGATTAACTTTCAATGCATTCTGAGCACCAACAACTGGAAACTAAGAATGCTACATTGATCTAAAAATTTATAAATAAAAAATGAATAATTGTCAGAGGACACAAATTGAAACTAACTGTGGAAAGGGTCTCTGTATTCCTTTCTCAACCTAATTCAGTACATTCAATGAAAGGTTAGAAAATAATCCCAAGAGTGAATTTTTCTTTTCAGATATCATCCTTAAAACCAAGAATTGCTCTTTACTTCAGTGCCTACAACAGTGTGCTCTGTGAGAGAGAGAAAGAGAGAGTGTGTGTGTGTGTGTGTGTGTGGTATATAACTCCAATATTACAATACTTAAGAGTCCAATTGTCAGATTCAAACCCCATAATTTACTAGCCATGGGAACTCGTGGAAATCAGCCACTTGGAGCTCAGTTTGCTACTGTGTAAAATGGGATGGTAGGAATGCCTAGCTCACAGAAAATTTAAATATGTCTGCCATATACAGTAAGCACTCCACAAATCATATTTTTATCATCTGGACCGGCAGACCCCTCATACATACTCACAGTGTCCACTGGCATTGTGTTTACAGCACTTTCTCAACACTGAAATACTGGTTTCTGTAATGACTTCAATTGTTTATTGGTTTGACTTCCCTGACTGATGTTGGAAATATCTTTGGGATTATTGGAGACAATCCCTCCAATCCAAAAATCTCCTCAAATTACAGAAACACCCCTAACAGCATGTAAACACTTGCAGACAGGTGGGCATTCTAGCACACACTGCTGTGTAGGGTGACATGTCTTAGTACATGTGCAAAAATGCATCACACTGACATTTTGAAAGCTCATGTTTCTTATTCCATGGAGAACTAGGCATGGCCTTGTGTGCAGGAGTGTCCCTGTGTGCTGGCCAGGACTTCACAGGGCTTCAGTTGACTAGCAACCAGGTTTCCTTGCAGCCTCGAGCATCATGTGGGCAGTATTTTCTGTAAGGCTCTGGTGTGAGCCCACAGGAATAAACTAGTCTAGACCCCACCTCAGGGAATGCAAGGCTGGAAGGAACGTTGCTGAGTGACTGATGTGGCCACCTCCAGGTTTCTAGTCCAGCACCCCTGTCACTGATCCACACTACTTCGAATCCCTAGCAGCTCAACCTTCAACTTGGGACCTGAAAGTACCCAGTATGTTTTTAAGCAGGCAGCAAGAAGAAACCCTCTGCAACCAGGAAGAAAACTCTCACCAGAACCTGATCTCTGACTTCCCAGTCTCCTGCATTGTGGGAAAATAAACAGCTGTTGTCCAAGTCACCATCTATGGTTTTTTGTTACAGCAGCCTGAGCTGACTGAGGCATCTTCATAGCAATTCCATGTGTGCATCTCTGACCAAAGCAAGCTGTCTTAGAGCTGCTGGATGCTTGCTCTCTTCTCTTCTCACTCCCATCCTGGTGACCTCACTGCACATTTTCCTCATGCTCCATCACCCCTTCTCTTCCCCTGGGCCTCCTCATGTGGGCAGCCTGGGATGGGAGGTGAGGAAGTGAAGCGGTTCTACACTTAGGACTGCACTCCCATGCATGTGTCTGTAAACATATGCATCACAGTGCTCAAATTGAAGTAATTAGATATTAATTCAAACTACCTCAAAGACGGGGGGTTCAGAAGAATCTTCTATCATCTCACAGAAAAGTATAGTAATGGGATAAATAGACAGTAAGCTGAGGTACGTGGGCATTTCCCCATTGACTAGGAGGTCTTCCAAGTCATGCAGCTTTTCACCTGCATTGCCTACCTACCATGACACCTGATACAGAAGACAAAAGTTGATTTGTTGGAAAGAGCTGAAATAAACATGTATAATGCTAGTATCTAATTACATACAATGGAAATAAAACGTTATGCTCCTGGTTTTCCTTTCACTTTCTCATATATTTTCATTAGCACAGCCCATCTAAGACTTCACTCTATTTTCCTGTGACATTCTGTTACCTCTTCCTTTTCTTCTTTTATTTGTTTATTTTTTTCACTTTCTCCAGCTTTCCTTTTCCTGTATTCCTTGACTATCTATGTTTTTGCTTTGAGAGGACCCCAGAGATATATTCTTTTCTGATTCAAAAATTGTCTCATTCAACAATTCTATTGTCTTCTAAATTATTCAATTATGTATAATTATTTGAAACAATCCGCCCTCATGGTGTGTTGAGATAGCATCCAGAATACGAGGAGGATTTTTAAGACGTTCAACCTCTCAGTTAATTTTCTCCAACTTCTTCTATTTCTCCTAATCCCCCTCTTTCCATGTAGGATTATTCTTGTTTAGTTCCTATACAAAAACCCAGGGAACAAGCATATAAAACAATATATTTTTGATTGTCATGTGATCACAATGTCCACCATGGTCTTTTTTCAATCATCTAGGGAATGATGGGGTTGTGTCTAAGATTTCCTGTTTGATTTTCCATCTTCCTTTATCATTTCCTGTAAACATTTTTTGGTAAGCTTGGAGGGGCAATACTTGTCAATAATTGCCAAATGCATCATCTCTTTATTAAAAATAGCGCTTCATCAAAAATGAACAAGTGGGACTATATCAATCTGAAAAGCTTCTGTACAGCAAAGGACACCATCAATAGAACAAAAAGGCATCCTACAGTATGAGAGAATATATTCATAAATGACGTATCCGATAAAGGGTTGACATCCAAAATATATAAAGAACTCAGGCACCACAACAAACAAAAAGCAAATAATCCAATTAAAACATGGGCAGAGGATCTGAACAGACACTTCTCCAAAGAAGAAATTCAGATGGCCAACAGGCACATGAAAAGATGCTCCACATCGCTAATCATCAGAGAAATGCAAATTAAAACCACAACAAGATATCATCTCACACAAGTTAGGATGGCCAACATCGAAAAGACAGACAACAACAAATGTTGGCGAGGATGTGGAGAAAAGGGGAACTCTCCTACACTGCTTGTGGGAATGTAAATTAATTCAACCATTGTGGAAAGCAGTATGGAGGTTACTCAAAAAACTAAAAACAGAAATAACATTTGACTCAGGAATCCCACTCCTAGGAATTTACCCTAAGAATGCAGCAGCCCAGTTTCAAAAAGACATATGCACCCCTATGTTTATCACAACACTATTTACAATAGCCAAGAAATGGAAGCAACCTAAGTGTCCATCAGTAGATGAATGAATAAAGAAGATGTGGTACATATACACAATGGAATACTATTCAGCCTTAAGAAGAAAACAAATCCTACCTTTGCAACAACATGGATGGAGCTAGAGGGTATTATGCTCAGTGAAATAAGCCAGGTGGAGAAAGATAGGTATCAGATGATTTCACTCAGCTGTGGAGTATAAGAACAAAGAAGAAAACTGAAGGAACAAAACAGCAGCAGACTCACAGAACCCAAGAACGGATTAATAGTTACGAAAGGGAAAGGGATGGGGAGGATGGGTGGGAAGGGAGGGATAAGGGGGAAAAAGGGGCATTACAGTTAGCAGACAATGTGGGGGGGGCACGGGGAGGGCTGTACAACTCAGAGAAGACAAGTAGTGATTCTATAGCATCTCACTACGCTGATGGACAGTGACTGTAATGGGGTAAGTGGGGTGAACCTGATGATGGGGGGAATCTAGTAACCATAATGTTGCTCATGTAATTGTAGATTAATGATACCAAAATAAAAAAAGTGCTTCATGAAAATATAATTGCATATGAAACACATAACAAGAGAATAAACACAAATGATAACTCAAGGTTAACAGTTTAGAAGCTGCTATGACATATTCATTCTCAGAGAGTGACTGCAGTTCCTAGAGTAAATAAACTGTATTAGAAATAGCAGTCCTTAGCCTATGGCATGCAGGATGTAACTCTAAAAGCTTTGCATCACGCCTCTTGTCCACGGCTTTTCCTGCTGACAGAAGAAATGAATAAAACAGGGAGTGACAACTTACTCACAAAGCTAGAATAAACGAGAAAGCACTTTACTCAATAGTGAATAGTCTGTAGGAAGAAAGATAATCAGATGAGTGTGTAAACTTCTCCATGAGGAAGTGCTGAGAATAACCACCACCTCCTCACAGATATATTACTGGTGCTTACTTACAGCAAAACCTCCTTGCAAAAAACATGTTCCTTCATCACTTCTGAATATGCAAGAACAAACATACAAACACAAAGGTAAATCAATTCCAGTTCCCACTAGGAAAGTCAGATTAAAGGAATGATTTCTTTTCTCTCCTTTGTTTTCAACTGTCTTGTCTGAACTATCACTTCTTACTTATCTTAAAATAAAACAGCCTTCCCTTGCCCCACATTCTCTTTTAATCTTTCATTTATTCATTCAAGAAATATCTATTGAGCACCCTCTCTCTTCCAGCCACTGTTTTAAAAATAGAAGAGTATCTACAACACTGTGGAACCAAACAGAAATCCTTGTCCTCATGGAGCTTACATTCAATTCTTTTCTCACTCACAAGCAATCATGCCCTTTCACCTTCCTATTCAAAGTAATGTCATTAATATCTGGCGCATCCCATCTTGTTTTTTCATAGCTGCTTTATTGAAATATAATTCACATACTACAACTTCACCCAATGAAAGTATACAATGCAATTATTTTTAATATATTCACAGAGTTATGTGACCATCCTTTCAGTTAATTTTAGAGCACATCACTGTTGCTGGCTGCTTATAGGAAACAAATATGAGACCAGAGGTGGGGAGTCAGTCATGAGGCCCGACCCCAGGCAGGGTGAGGATGGCCAGCACATGGTGGTGTCAGCGGCCTGGGGAAAAGCGTCCTGGATTTGAGAGAATTAGAAGGCAGGATTAATAGTTTATGGTCAAAACTAATGGCTTCCTTGCAACACTGACACTGTTAATCTTCCTTTTTAATATCTTTTTCCTATGCTCCAGGGTTGCTCTGTTCCAATGGTTCTGTCCTACCTTCCTGATCATTTTTCTTCGTGAATTCTTCACCAGGTAGATTCTGTCCTAAACCCACCACTTCTGTTACTTTACATAAACTCCTGGCCAATCTAGCCCTTAAACACCCAGATGTTGGCAACTATTAAGTTTATATGTCCTTATGTACTGCGCAAGAGAAGGGTGCTTTCTTGGGTAGAAACAAGAAAGCCTTGAGGACTGGAAGATTCCTCTTTCTCTGAAGACCCTCAGCCCATGTCTCAGCTGCCGTTCTTTCCCAACCATCACACAAGAGGTCTAATACAAATAGTTCATTTTCTCCAGGGTTTTCATCATTCCCTGAAGATGAATATATCAGAGCCACTTCTACATGGTTAGCCATGAATACTTGAGCTCATTCTCCTGCCATCTTCCCAAAGGCTTCTCCTACCTCCCATTGGCCAAACTCAACCAGAAGCCAGAAGGTGAGGGTGGTCTGCCTGATGTAAATGAGAAAGGACGCCATCTCAGGCCAGAGAGCAGGTGAGAAGACTGAACAATGGGTCCAGAGGAACAACTGTTGAGTAACAAGCACATGATTTAAGCTACTCACCCAACCTCTTTAGTCAGTGACTGTCTATAAACAAACCATGCCAGAGCAGAGACTTTGCTTCCTTATTTGATGTAATGCTAGTCATTCAGTATTTTCATTCCTCACATTGACACTGAACTGAGAACAAAATATCTCTTTCACCTCCTTCATAGCTTTTCAGATGGTGGCTATAACTCTGAGTTTCGGGTGGGGCAAAAAGGTAACAGAAATGAGGGGTTTGTTGTCATTCAATTTGTCCTCCTCTTTGCCCACCCCATGCAGAGTACAAATAGCAAGTGTAAAAGAAACACAAGAAAGTTAGTATCCAGAAAAAAATATTCCTCAGCATACTATTATTATTTGTGTGTTCCTCATAACAGTTGTGGGCATTACCTATTCCATCAAGATACACAAAGTTGAAACCCTTGAACTTGGTCATTTTTCAACTTTTATTGGAACTGGGTAACTGCACTGTATTTCTCGTAAAATATTTCTATTCTCTTCTTTAGTATTCATAAATTTGCATCACCTACAAAGGATTGAGAAGTTTCTAAATCATGTCTTCTGAGAACCAGGAGTGGGTGTTGTGGACATGGGAACCCCTCCTTATCTCTTCTCCACCCCCAAGCTCAACCCCATACATAATCCATTATGAAACCATCCCAAAGGAGAAATGAGACTTAGAAACATCAAAAAGCCCTTTTGAGCTAGAGAATACTTTTGTAGCAAGACACAGAACATGGTTAATTGCCTAAAGGAATGAAAGGAAAGCAAAGACTAAGCAGAATGACTTAAAAATACTCATAGTCTACTTAAAGGAGTGTTAGATTGCAATTTCTTCTTTTACTCTGCTACAAGCAGATGGCAAGCTGAAATGCTCAGAATATCTCAAATCTACAGCTAACCAAGGAATACACACAAAAGTTCTGGCTGACAACAGAAGTGTTTAATAGGAGGGATGGCCCCAAGCAAAATCAAAATGGCAAATTTAGGTTTTGATTTCCTTTCTGTTTTCAGAATTCCATCCTTGTCAGCATTGACACTCCAGAAATTCAGGCCTTCTTCACTTATACAGATACCTGAATCTCTCTGTAGCCTTTAGATGTTCATAATATTCCTAACCCTAAACCATTCAAAGTTTTGAACACCTAATTCATGTTGAGTAATGTGATTGCCACAGCCAGACTTAAATGATGACATACCAGGAAAGGCATATAAGAAGCAATAAAATGCAATGTGATAGGAAAGTGAAAGTTACGCACAGAGAGCATTATAAGCCTACAGAAGAGGAGGACACAGGAAACACTTACAAAATAAGCCATGTATGAATATGGTCTCAGAAAGTAATCAATGGCCATATCTCCACCATTTTTTTTGAGTAACTAGATACTACTGAATTCATTTAATGAATATGATTACTTGTTCTTCACAGCAACCATAGGTGGCATATATTCAGAGATTTATTTTACAGATGAGGAAATGGAGATTCCAAGAATTCATACAGCATCCTGCCCAAAGTCATAAAACTAATATTTAGAGTGAGGGGCGAGGCTGCCGAGGGATGTTTTAAAGAAACAAACAAAAGGAAGGGAGTGTGATAGTAAATGGGTCTGAAATGGAACCACATGTGCTCCCTAGACCTTGAATTTGATCACGAATAAAGGAAAACAAATTCGGAATCAGAATGCTACTGGATGCTCAGCGGAGTCAAAGTTGGACTCTGAAAGCACCATCCTAGGATGTGTGATCTCATCCAGAATGGGCATGGGGAAGCTACTTTGACTTGGCGTCCTTGAACCATACCTTTAAGATCCTCTTGGCGATCTAATTTGAAGAAAGATAGTTATTGAGCTCTTAATATATTTCAGGCACTCTACTATGTATTAAATGCAAAATTAACGCCAAGATGAAGAAAGTACTAAGATGTTACACGAATTTGTACAAAGTCATATTCATCTGTTAGTTGCTTCTGACTCCTTTTCTCTCTAATGCACATTTAAACACTGGGCTCCCTGAAGACAGACCTTGCCAGTTTTATCTAGCCCACAGGAGTGACTTTGAGGACAGGAATTAAATATCAAGTAAGGACAACAGTGGTTATTTTATTATAAAGGTTTGCTGTGGGTGTATTTAAGCCAGCTGAGCCCAACCACTAATCTAGGGCCACATCTTTGATAACATCGCTTATCTATTGCTCAGAGTATTAGTTTCCTAGAGCTGCTGTAACAAAGAGCCATAAACCAGCTGGCTTAATACAATAAAATCTGTTGTCTCAGTTTTGGAAGTTAGAAGTCCAAATCAATGTGTAGCAGAGCCATGCTCCCTGCAAAGACCAAAGGGGAAATCCTTCCTTGCTCTTCCAGTTTCTGGTGTTTCCCAGCAATCCTTGATATTCCTTGACTTGTAGATATATCACTCCAATCTCTTCATCCGTTGTCAAATGGTCTTCTCTCTATATGTCCCTGCCTTTGTATGGTTATCTTCTTTTTAGGACACCAGTCATATTGGATTAGGGTTCCAGTGGACTTCAATCAGCATTCATTAGTTACTTAATAAATGCTTGTTATCTGACTAAATGTAAATGCACTCTTTTCATCAGTGCCCTTGAGAAGAGAAAGCATTCTTTTTCTAACTTGATACATTTCTAAGTGAAATTCAATTATTGTATATCACAGGTGGCATTGTAAATTAATATTGTTTTAAGACACAAAAAAGTTACTATGAATAATTAGGTGTAAATGATTTGGAAGCATTTTCTTTAGCCATTTTGAATGAGTTGTAGTGAACTGTAAAATCTCTTATATGTATGTAAAATATGTATTTCACCACCAAAATATGATAAGTTAAATAATGGAGAGATGATATAGAAATAAAAAAATCCCTATGCTAAGTTTCTATACTTATAAAAAAAGTATGATTTGTGAGTTTGTCTTTACGCTTCCTATATATGTGTATATGTGAATATATGTATTGTTTCTTTAAAGGGAATCACATCTATTTTATTTCTCTTTTATAGTTATAGTCAGGAAACAAATAGTAAACAAACTAATAAAAATTCTATGCTTTGTGATTAATGCACATGGTGTGGGGGGTGTCACGGGGAAGACAGTGTAGCACAGAGAAGACAAGTAGGGACTCTGTGGCATCTTACTACACTGATGGACAGTGACTGCAATGGGGTATATGGGGGGGGACTGGATAATAAGGGTGAATGCAGTAACCACATTGTTTTTCTTGTGAAACCTTCACAAGATAGTATATCAATGATACCTTAATAAAAAAATTATTATTTAATTTAAAAAATTCTATGCTTTGGATGAAATTTGACTTTCAATCTCCTTAAGAAATATTGTCTCTCTTTAATCTATGCCTTTCAGTCAAATGCAATGCATAGATTATACAGGTTGGGTAAATCAGTAATCATATATCGGGGTAAGAAGGGCAATATCTGATACTGAATATGAAGTCCTTTACTAACATGTTAAATCAAACAAGAATTTTATGGGATTAGCAGATAAATGATAACATTTTCAATCTCAGGAACTGGTTCTCTCTTTCAGGATTCCAATTAAAATGAACTCAGCAGTCCAGTAAAAGGAAAAGGTTTATTAAAATTATGGCTGGGCAAATATATGAGAATTTATTTTTACAAATGATGGTACTGACGTACCTTTTGTAGTGCTGAAAAAGCATAATTAATGAAAGGATTTTCTGCATCACGTGGCAAGTGACTTCCTCACCTGACGGTACATTTTAGATCAACTGCCAAAAATTGCTTTACTCTACTCTTACATCCCACATAAATTAATATAGAAAGCTATTAAAAGACCAAAGTGTCCATCTGGTGTTTAAAATGTTATGACCTTGATTGAAACTTTGAAACTAATACAATAAACATAATAAAGTGATCAAAAAGTGTGGCAAAAGCAAATAAAGGTTAAAATGTTAACTCCAGGGTCAGTGCTCTAAAACATGACAAATACTGGAAGGACCTGCAGACGGTGGAAATGTTTGAGAAGTTGCTGGCAGAAGCATTGTGACTATAATATATAGTCATAATGACTCTAAGGAAGTCCCTTCTTTGCTTATAATGGTTTCGCTTCATTATTTTTTAATGGACAGTGATGTGATTACTACATGGAATCAACACAATATTTTCAAAGTTACCACCTTTCTTTTTCAATCTGGCATTTTTTCTCTACTAAACCATCTGAACAATATTGAAAGACAGATTTATTCAACATGCATATTTATAAAACTCTTTCTGCTTAGTAACATGTTAGCCAACCAGCAAGGCTAACAAAGTGGATATCTGGGTGACGGATTATTTGCATCCATTACAACATAACTGCCTGCACCATATGATTACAGTCGTTCTAGTAAGTCTCATTTAGTTACTGCTAAGATATTTAGCATCTTAATTGTAGCAAATTTCTAATCCAGAAGTTAATTATTAACAAAAGATTAAGATTTGTTTAAAATTAAAATGATAACAAAATATAAACTGTGATTTTTCTTTAAACATACAGAAAAAGCCCATGAATCACTTAATCTCCTATTTCAATATTTTCTTTTTGATTGGCTGTGTTACAAAAAGAATATTGATTTCTCAATGTCACTTTTTTCCCTAGCTCCTCAGCTGCAGACTTCGCATTGCATCAGGCTCTGACTATAGTAATCTGCTTGAAAGCATGTGAAGTTCACAGTTCTGTCTAAAGTAGAATTGTATCTAGAATCAGACATCATTCCTTTATCTGATTTAAACAAAAACTTACCTTGGTAGGATTCATGCATTGTATATTAGTATAAATAAATAATATTTCTTTTCATTAAACCCCCTCTTATTTATCAGGTAGCAAGCTGAACAGAAAAGGTGCCATGAGTCCAGCTGACACATCCATCACTTTTTTTATACATGGAGAGGAAATAAGGCGCACTGCTTTCAACAGTCAGTGTCAAAATTTGATTGGTTCTGCCTCCGACTGAACACACAATATCAGGTAGGTCATAGGATATTTACATTAAAACAAATAAATAAATAAATGCTAGAACTAGTTAACATGTATATATTGTATCTGGAAAGGGAAAATACAAGGTTCCTTTTATTTCCAAAAAGAGAATTTTGATGGCATGGAAAGGCTCATATGATAACTACATTCTAAATTCCTATATTCACAGCAGATTAAAAATGATAATATATTTTTATCTCCTCCTGCAGAGAAGTGAGGTCTAGCCCCACTTGAATGTGGGCTTGTCCGGTGATATGCTTGGACAAAGAGAATGTGGGAGAACTGTCATTGTGTGACTTCCAAGTGCTGGCCTGGAAGCTATTCAGCTCTGCCCTCACCCTCTTGTAATGCTGCCTGCTGCTCTGTGAACACATCCAAGCTAGTCTCTACAAGGATGAGACCCCGTGTGGAGAGAAAGATCACATAGAGGAGGATTCCAGCAGTCCCAGCCACTCCAGACAACAATGTCAGGCCCTAGTGACATCCTCTGAGACCAGCGATCCTCGGTCTATACCCTACCTGACTGCACATGCATGCGTGAGCCTAGCCATGGCCGCCTGGAGCTGTGAGTACATGCCATGCACACTGTCAGCTCAGAGTCACAGGCAACAAGGTGATGGGGGTTCTAAGGCAGTTTTTAGAGAGGTTTATCCCACAGATATGGATAACTAATTGATATGTTTCATAATACCAATGCAAATATGCTTGTAAAATTATCAAATATCCTGTTAAATGTTTGTGATCACACATGAAACTTGACCAAACCAATCATTACACATATAAACTCTCTCTCTCTCTCTGCCACCAACAACTTGGAATTTAACCATGATTCATGTTGATAATATGAGGTCAGCATCCTTTAATTCAGATTCAAAACTTAGGAATTCAGGTGTCAGAAATGTGTAGCTATAAGTAATCAACTTCTAAAAAAACAACCAGGATGCAATAAAATTATCTTTAAAATGAATCAAATATTTCCTAAGCAATTATGTTAAGGGGAATAACTATAAAATGAGAAGTCTCAGGCTTTGAAGTAAAATAAACCTAACTTAAACTCCAGCATGACCATTTGCTAACTTTTGAGAGCTTGCTTCTATAGGTCTGCTGGTGAATATCCCTGTTTCCTCATTGGTGAAAATGAAGACAAGTGTACTCATGTTAGAGAGTCAGTGTAAGGCTGAGGATGCAGGATACAGAAGGTGCCTAACGTCGCATCCCACACATGACAAATGGCAGCTTCCTGCCCTGTCCTGCTTTTATCCCTAGTGCTGAGAAATATCGGAAGCTCCCGCTACATAACCCATTATAAATACACCCTTCAAAGAGCTGAGGAAAGAAAGTGAAAATATATATGAAATACCTAAAGTGAATATATAGCATAGCAGGAAAGTATATAAAATGTAAATAAGTGAAAATATGAAATATATAAACATAAAAATTGATTATAGGGGAGATTGCCAGTTTTTAGCAAGGCCCTATGAATAACACAGATGATAGAATAATAAAAATGTTTAAGGTTAACAGAGCAGGAGCAGCAGCTGGGATGGCTGCACTTTGGATGCATTCCCAGAGCTGCCCAAGCCACCGCAGGAATCAGGTGACCCCGTCGCATCTTCCGAAAGATGTACAGGAGAAATGAGCAAGCGTGAAAGTCCCACAGTACAGGTTCAAGACCAGCTAACCGGTCTATCTGTGCTTCCAGTTTGGGCTCTTACAGTGGTCTCTTGGCAAATCTCAGCTATCCCTTGGGTATGTCCCTAAGAAAAAAACAGTGGCCCCTCTGATAAGGGTCAGCTCTTTAAAGAGACTGCTTTAGACGCCAAGCCCCAGGGAGCACATACAAACTGTGTCTGAACAGAGCAGATACGTCTGCCCCATGTTCTCTTACACCAATCCAATTGTTCTTTAACATCTGGTACTTGTTTTAAAATCTAGACATGTCTTTTTCACAGACTGAAGCAAACATGAAGGTCTAGATTTGTTGTGTGTTGGTTTACGTTGGTCCCCAGGGACCAGAGTTAGATAGGCATGCACAGGTTACTATTTTTATAGAAGGACCAAAATTATAGGTATTTTCAAGTTCTTTCTAAATAATCAGTGTCTCAGGATTGTTCAGAGACATCATTAATAATCTGTAAATAAATGTAGTTTACAGTTTATTGAACATTATGTAATAAAATCTTGTATAGAAATGATATATTTACAAATATTCAACAGTCCTTTTTACCTCCTGCTAAACTCTGCGAGGTTTTCTTAGCTTTTAAAGCATTTTCAGAAATAGCCTAGACATGTGGCCAGATATTTATGCTAATTTATTTCTATTGTGGAAATGCAAAAATTCTAATTAGCATAAATATGGCCATGAATGGAGATGGGAAATATATCTTCTAACAGGAATTTAGATGCATCACAAGTTGATAAATGTGTTGCCTATTTAAACACCCCATTTGAGCCCAGAAAAGCATGCATTATATTGTGCAATTTGAAAACAGTTTATCCAAAATGTTGGTATTACTTTCTACATTATCAATTATAAAAGAAGTACTTATTTTTCTCTGTTCAGTTATCAGCATCAACATGCCAAATGCTTTGTAAACAGTCATACAGTCATTTAATTAATCTTAACTATTAAGATACTTTTTAAAAAATTTTGTGTTGCCTTTGAGATCAGAGAGAAACTCATAATTTACTGCATTACTCTATGGGAATATAGTACTTTAAGGTCTGCTCACTCAGGAAACTAGATAACATTTTGAAGCAGCAATCAAACTTTACACACAGTTTTATTTGTTTGTAGCTCTAATAAGACATCTATCTTGTTCTTTTTAAAATAGTTCCCTACTTAATGTAAAGCACTTACAGCATTTGAGACAAAATTTTTAAATGACCAATGAAGCAGCAGCATCCTCATTTAAGAAGCTTGATAAGTGTGTTGCAGACTCTTAATTTAAATGCATGTCATTTCACTGCTCCAGGCTATCTAAAGAAATGATGAGGAATTTCTTGTGGCTGAAAAGTAGATGAAAGAAAACTTCCAGCTTTTTTTTTTGCCCCCCTTGGACGTGGTTACAGTATCTTTCCAGCTCTCTCAGACATTCCCACAAAACCCGATTTTCTTCCTGTGCCTCTGATACTCTCCTCTTTTCCTAGTTTCAAAACAATGAGGTTGATTTGAGTAATCCAGTTTCTATATCTCCAAGGCATGGCGGTCTCCGAAGTGTGGAGGTTATTTATACAGTTTGGGGAGAGTCTGAAGTGACCCCTACAATGCAGGAAGGACATATTAAACCTCTGTTCGCATTATTTCATCTGAAGTCTGAGACACACGCTGGGCTTTGCTACACACGAAGCACAGGTCGACACTGGCACATCCACTTGGTTTAAGTGCTTGCTGGGCTCCTACCATTTGCAGCACAAGACGTCCAGGGAACGCCGCCGCCCAGGGCCAGGGACCGGCCGTCGGCTTAGCTGCAGCATTTGTCTGTTTTCTTCAGGTTTACAGTTTAGATGCAACCACTTAAGAGGATTTAAGACGTTGAGTGACCTAATTTTAACGAAATTGATCCCTACAAAACAATGTTTTAGAAGATTCTTGAAAAGACACCC
Organism: Smutsia gigantea; assembly: GCA_032199065.1. Lineage (NCBI taxonomy): Eukaryota > Metazoa > Chordata > Mammalia > Pholidota > Manidae > Smutsia > Smutsia gigantea. The sequence goes on along the minus strand of JAVSCE010007407.1, from coordinate 252,953 downwards.
CCAAAGAAAAGACTAAAGTGGAAGCACAGAATCTCTCACTACTCTGGCGTCCATTCCAGAAGGCTGGGCATCGCTTGGGGTGAGTATCAGAGATCTGAGAGCATGACAGCGACAGCCTGCCTGCTCTGTTTCATGAGAAACTTCATCAGCAACAGGCTGAGATTCAACTATGCGATGACCTAGTCTTGGTCAGATGTGGTACAAAAATCCACCAAAAAATTATTATCAGTCATACAAACAAGGGTTTACACCCAAGATTACCAGCAGCTCTAGAGCCCCAGGTGTCTATTACGCCTGCAGCGCCATCACACTGTGATCACATGAGCCACCGCGATCAGCGCACAAGGCCTGAAGACAAACCTCTACAGCGTTTTCATCAAAGTTAACAGAATTTCGTGAATTTTAATCTTAAGTGTTTGCAAGTGCCTTTTGTGGCGTTTTAAACCAATTATTATAGTCCTACATAGCACTTGTAAATATCTAAAGGATGCTGTCACAGGTATTCAAAAGGAACATACGGTCAATAACATTTAGGGACCCTTGTCTTATGCCAAATGACAATCAAATGTTTGTAAACAAGGTGACCTGGTGAACAATAAAGATTCCGACTCAGTCTTAGAGAATTCTGGTGCAAGTGGTAGAAAGATCCCACTTTGAAAGTTTGTTTTTTTTCTTGAAAAAAACTCCTGATTGATGGCCTTGCAGCATGTTTGCGTTTAGGAACAGCAGGGGTGTTTCTATTGAAAGGCATAAAAGTAGGCCGGAGTATATTTAGAGTGAGATGAGGAAGGGTGTGCTGACAGAGGTCTGACCAGTGTGACCGAAAAGGGAGGGACACAAACAAGAGGACAGGGGGAGCCGTTAGGGAAGCCGGTTGTCTTTTCTAAGACTCCAGCCCCTCTGCGGTAGATTTACAAACATTGGTTGGGGATATCCTGTGGGTAGATAAGAGACCATTTCAAGTGGTAGACAGCTGTCAGACTCATGAGCATATAAAATAGTCTAAGGTCATCTCTAGCTTTGGCTGCCTTCAGTACTGCAATACCAAGTGTGGTTTTTACAGACAATATTTCCTTTTAGAATGTTCATGAACAGCCATGACTGTGATGTCTCACAGGTCCAGTCTATGCCCCTGCCTCTGCCAAAAGGGAAATAGCTTTGGGCTGGTTCAGGTGCAAGATGGAGAATAGCTTATAGATTTGACAAATCTACTTATGGCCATCAGTCCAGTTAGAAAAACTAAATTTAGGATCAATTGCACAGCCAATTGAAACAATACAGAGTTACACAAAATAAGCTGTTATGAATCAAAAAGGCTAATGTTTGTGTGATGGAAAAAGGCTAATGTTATTGTTGTCTTTCTGACTCTGGGCCTCACAAAGGTTGCATGAGTTTGACAAGTCACTGGCCCTTGTTTTGCTTATTTTTATGTTGAAAATAATGACACCCAACCCCCAAAATTGTTGTGAAGATAAAATGAGATGCTGTTGATAAAAATATTCTGAAATATGCATACATATGTATATATAAAACCCTACAATAATATTACTATACATTAAGTTTTACATATAAATAAAATGAGAAGATTGGGATACATTATTTCTAATATTTTTGAAACCATTTTGGATACTATAGATCTGTTATAGGTCTCTTATATAACTCACCTGACTTGAAGCACAAAGGCTTGAATTTTATTACCCCATAGGCTTTTGCTAACTATGGAATACTACATAATTAACATTCTTGCAGCTTTCATTTGTAACTATTTCTTTCCTAAATTACAAATATGCAATAGGTAGCAAATCTTTAAAATTCTTCAGATTTCTTGAGGTTCTCTAATACTTTGCTGTCTTAAAAATTATTATTTATAGATTACTATGTTGTTTTCACTATGCATTAAAAAGCTTTACCCAGACAACTTTCACAGATCAACAGATAATGAAAACATATGCTCTGAGAACACTTTTTTGTAATATCTTTATACACTGACAGATGGTAACCACACATGATGATCATCTAGTAGTGTATATATTTGTTGAATCACTATGTCAGTATAATATTGAAACCAATATAATACTGTATATCCACTATAGTGATTTCAATTAAAAAAACATATTTTTTAAAACAGGTGATAACTATATGCTTAGAAGAAAAGGTTCTTAAATCTACCAGTGTCTAATCGGTACGATGAAGCCTTGAGGATACTGCATGCCAGGGCAAAAACTGCAAGTTTTTGACTCAGCAAATTTTGCATCTGACAATATTCTAGCCTAAATAGTGTATCTGAATCACATCTAGGTCTAAATCATCACAATTTGTGTGTGCGTCCTTCAGAGTTTGCCTGTTTTGCATCATGAATCACACAGATATTGCTCCCAGTGTTACTATGAAGTACGCAACGTAAAGGCTAGCACTGACTTTCCCACAACAATAACAACACATGATATGCCCCCAGCACATACCGGGAGAATAAGGCTTAGTCTTTACCAATTCTACTGCAGAGCGCTTGGTCACTGTTTGCTAAGGGAGGAAAGAGCCCTGCTATCAAGTCATTTATCCCATCTGGAAAGGAAACCACGGCCAAGGAGTATTGGAATGGGAGAGTCCTGCTTGGCACATTGCCTTCGCGATTTTTTTAAATCACATCCTATTGTGAAAAAAAAAAATCTGCTCTTTGGCTTGAATTTGTGCATCTTTAGACAATTCCGTTTATTTAGTGTACAGTTAAATGATGCAGACAGGTCCGATCCTTGTGTCTTGTTCTGGGTAATAGAATTTGGTAAAATCGCTGTCTTTTGTTAGAATATTTTATTTATGGTTAAGAAAAGACTTTTGATGAGTGGTAGCAGCATCTAATTCATAAAATGCATGACATTAGTTCAAAAAGAGAGGTGTTCTTTCGAGGAAATAGTCCATGATGCTAAAATTAGCCTGTATCATTCTGGGTAGGGAAAAATAAAAAAACGTTGTGAAACAGGCTTCTATCATAAATAATGTATATTACAATCAACTCAGTACACACAAGCCCGTGGAGATAAAAGTCAGGAGCATGGTGCCAAGAAGGAGGCCCGCAGGACTCAGGAGAAAAGAAATCTTTAATTAAAGTAGCATTAGGGTTAGTAACTTCTCTGTGGCCCAATAACTGTGAGAAGGAAGAAAGTCACAGAACAGGGGAGCAGGGCTGAGGGCGGCCCCGGGCAGCCGCGCTGCCTGCGCTGATGCCGCGGGACGGTGGGCCCTCATTCCCGTGCTCCATCCGGGGTGCCGCTCACCGTTGAGGATGGAAGTGCCTTAATTTCATACGATCAGCAATTACTGCCCATAATTAATTTCAAATACATGGAGAACCCAAACAGTCAAATTGCTACACTGAAGTGAAACATCGTTCTGGGTCCAATACTACCTAAAATTTCTCTCATTCACTAACGTTACGCTGCATTTGTTTTCTCAACACCACTGCTCTGCGTATTTGGTTTAGATTTTGCTAAATCCATGGCCCAGCTCGTCCTCTGTCGGGAAAACTGAACTATGAGTCACAGCAGCGGCTCCAGCTGCGTCCCCACCACGCTGGGCCAGACGTCGTGACCTGCCTTGAGACGCTCCCCAAAGGTGTCCCTGGTGATGTGTTTTTTCCCTGCACTTTGTCCCAACGATGCACACCTAAACACCTTAGCTCGAAACCATGCTATAAACCACACCAAGGGCCTCTCGAGTCACATTTGTAGCAGGTGTGTGGCACTAACCTCGGTTTCTAACATTAAAATGTATTTGGTGCCACACCCAGCCCTCACCCTGACATGCAACCCTCTCCTGACTGGTTTGCCCGCAGATCCCTGAATGCTGTGCTGTGTGGACCAGAGCACATTCTAAGGCTAACGGGTGTTCACAGATTTGGCCTCTTTCCTTAATTGTGTGTCCCTATGCTTCCTCCTCCAGCACCAGCTTCAGTCTTCTCTATTTATTATCAAATCAGCCAGGCACTTGGACAACCCACCTACAACTTTCATCGCCTTTCTCCGCCCAGGATGTGAATCAGGGCGAAATGTCCCTGGATGTCATCCCAACACTTAAATTATTTATGCCTCCACAAGAGAGTCCAAGTCTTTGTCTTTTTCTCCTTCAGACATGCTCTGAAGTAAATGAAAATTCCTCCACTCTCTCCCTGAACGACCCACGGAGTTGTTGGGGGGCTGTTGTCTTACCTGCTTAGACCCAAGGGATAAATAAGCATGGCATTCAGATGTTATCAGCGTGAATATCACTGAAGGGCAGCATAAGCTTACAGAGTCCCAGAGCAGCTGCAGGGCAACGACAGGACTCCCAGCGCCCAAGACCCTTTCAGGAGGTGCTCCGTTTGTGTCCACAAAAGGCACACACTTACTTCTCAAATAATATACACAAGTTGTGGTTCTTTCTGTTAAACGACCTGGTTGGGGGTATTCAAGTCACTCCGGGGCCTCAGCACACTCTTCTGTACAATAAGCAAGTCAGCCTGGCTTGCCTCAAGATCCCTTTCTGCAAACAATCTTTCAATGTCTAGAAGGTCTTTATCCTAGTTACTAAGACCTCAGGCCAGACCGGGGCCTGGCCAGCACAGATGGTCAAGGTTAGACAAGTCACGTATGCCCACAGGGCAGAGTGAAACCCACGGCTCCTGGGAAGAAGTCAGACTAATGACACATAGCAGAGCTTGGAAGGGTCCACCTGAACTTCACTCATGCCACCCTTACCACACGTGAGCCTCGACTTTCGTTCCTTAAAATTTGATTTTGTTGTGGAAAGAGCAGGTAACTTGAGATCTGCCCTCCTAATAAACTTGTAAGTATGCACTACATTACTGTTGGCGATAGGCACGGTGTCATACAGCAGACGTCTAAACCTAAAACTTTATGCCCATTGATTAGCAACTCCTGACTAAAGGAAGAGGATTTAGATGATATTTTTTAGCCCATTTTAATGCTGAAGGAAATGAAACTCGAAGAGGAGATACTATTTGCCAAAACTATTTGGTGGCAGAAAGGTGACTAATACACGAATCCCAGCCTCCAGGTTAATATTCCCCATCACGCACAGTAAAGTGGTCTGGACCTGCATATGCCAGGAGCACTTTCTCCTAAGTGGGGGGAAAGGATGTTTTTTTACTATATTCCAAATAACTTTTAAAGTTCTGGTGGGTACACTTTCAAAAATCACTTAGAAAATTATTGCTTCTTATTTTAGGAACAAAAAGAGTATGCTGTTTTAACACTAAAAATAAGCCCAGTGTAATGCATTATAGTACCTTTAAAACTGCCTGTTTTGATGTAGAAAAAGAAGAAACAAAATTTTCCCTTTGAGTACATTTTGTACATATATGTATACAAGATAAGGTATATGCTCAAATACCTCTTTGGTATTTTCTTTAAATATATCCATGAAAAAAAGAATCCGTGTACTAACTTTCAGTAACATGAAATTTTTTTGGCTTTTCATTTAGCCTTACATTATTTCCATTTTGAGAGTTGATCACTGTTTAAAAAATATCATTTTAAACGAGGAAAAAACTATTCCTTTTTTCTGTGTAAGTTATATATATAATATACAATATATGCTGACTATATTAGCGAGCATGTCATTCAATCCAATAAGCAGGAAAGAGCAAATTTATGGGCCAGGTTTCTTTGTCTCCACGAAAGTCTCCTCTTTCAATAATCCACAGGATATAACCTGTGGCTCCAGACGGTCTTCCCTTCCTGCAGAATCCTGTTGAAGTTCCAAGCATTAGAAAGCAGGAGACAATGCTGGATATGCCTAAACCTTTAGATTTAAGATGAAAAGAATGTCAACAGAAATATGGTGTGCAAGACAGATGTGACATGGGGCTTTGAAAAACCAACACCCCCTGGGCACTCATGCCTGAAGAATTATATCAATATAAAAACTTCAAATATTCTCCATTGAATAACAGCTGGTCTTTTAAATGTCTCAGTGGGCTCAGTGGGTGAGAAATGCTCTCTACATGGCAAAAAAAAATGAGTTTACAGCAATTCTTTAAGGACAGAGTCTAGGTTTTTTAGTCTATAGGTATTGGTCAGTCAGCTATCCCTGTGGGGTTTGCAAGGACTTCTGGTGTTTTGAATATATTGGTTTAACTTATAAGAAAGGTCCCATAGATTAGCCCCGAGGGTCTACACTCAGTTATGTCCACCAAGGAAATGGGTTATAGTGGAGAAGTACAATCTTCAGTAGATTAGGAAAGTCAATGTTTTATATTAAGGAAATGTTTTCCAAGTTATAATAATGTTCTAAGGATCATTTATTTATCTACTAATCATGTAATTTTTGAGCAGCTTCCCTACATCACGCACCGTCTGGTGAGTGGCAAGCAGAGATGAATAAGATTGGGGCCTCCTGCCCTCAAGGAACTCTGGCGTCAGTGGAAAGAGCAGACACTGAGTGAGTAGCCCCCGTGTGGTGGTGGGTTCCAAGTACCACAGAAGTCAGAGAAGACTCCTGCAGACACATAGGCGCTTAGGGGTGGAGAGGGTAGCTGAGAGAGAGACCCTGTATGTTCCTACTTCTTCTGGAAGGGCAGCTGGGAACCCTGTTGCGGGAGAGGGAAGAGAGCTGAAGGCAGGAGCGATACAGGTAAGAAAAGGGACTGAGGACTGGGGAGAAAGGCAGCTCTGCTGGCTACAGGTGGCTGAGAGCCCTGAGGGGTCATCTCGTGGCAGAGACCAAAACATGCAGTCAGACTAGTTCCGGGAGGAGGAGCAGAGGTGCTATTCTGCTCCATCCCACAAACACGTTTCCGCTCCCTTTGACTCATTAGGAGCATTCAGCATTGTTGACCCCTCCGCCTCTCATGAGATGGTCTGCCTCCCGAGGGACTGGGCTCGCTCCCCTCAGTGCCCACTCCTTCCCAGTCTGTCGCTCCACGGCACCGTCTCTGAAATACTGAAGTTCCTTAGAGTTTGATACTGGATGCGTGTGAATCTGCCTGGTCCTGTCAGACTCCTGTGACTCTAATAACTTCATTTCCATCCAAATGCAGATGGTTCCCAAATAACCACCCCGGGAGCCCCAGACCACTTATCCCAGGGCCCCGCAGATACCTCCCTTTGTGAAAGTCTCACCAGGGTCTCCAACAGAACATGTGCCCTTGATATTTTTTCTCAAAATCTGTTTCTCTTCCAATATTCTACATCTCTGTAAACTTTAAGTCTATTGCCCCTGTTAGTAATAAGAGAAACAGTAGTTACCCTTCCTTACCATCCAACTCAAGTATTTTCAGTTTTAATTCCAAAATACGTCATTCCCCAACCAGTTTTCTGTTTTCATAGCAACCACCCCACAATCACAAATTTGCAATTCTCTGGAAGGTATAGTTTCATGCAGTGTCTTTCTGAATGGCCTTCCTGACTTGCCTCGTTCGAATCTAATTCGGCCACCACTCTGCCCCGTGGGAAAACAAACAACCATGGTTTCTGATATGTTTAAGATCCCAGATCTTTTACCTGGCTTGCAACAGCCTGCCTCACTGCCAGCTGCACCTTCCCAGGCTCACCTCACAAAACTACCAGCTGCCCACTGTTTGGCCACATGGTCTTTGTTCTTCCAAGATGCCATTATTCACCACCTCGGAGCCTTTGTCCACCTGATCTTTCTGCTGGGGATTCTCCTCTCCACTTGCCTGGTTCACTCCTAGGCATGCTTCTGCTCTCAGATGAACCTTTCCTCCTAGCAGTTGTCTTCTCTAACATAAGTTACATAAATTAAATCCTTCCTGTATTCTTTTTGTTACCATCTCCTGTTTGTGTGATGACGTGTCTGTCTCTCCCACTAGACTCTCAGGAATGCACGCGTTTTGCTCAGGAAGACAGCTTTATCTCAGCACACAATTCCTGGCACACAGTGGGTACCCAGGAATATTTTAAAGGGGGAAGAAAAGAAGGAAAATAGGATGAGAAAGAGAGGAGGGAAATGGACAGGTGAGAAGAAAGAATCAGACAAATATTATTGGCCAAATAAGAAGTTTGGCTCCAATCAAACAAGATGAGGGAGTGGACAGCCCTCATGAGCCAAAGCTGGACGAGGTGAACATAAATAAAAGGGAGGTATTAGGGGTATGGGGTGAGGACTAGCTTCCCTCCTGGATAAAAGACCTCCATTAGTCATCAGACCTGATTACTCCAGCATCTTCCAGGACACCGAGTGAAGAATCAACCACAAATGACTGCATCGGACCAAAAGAAAACAGTGGGCATATTTTATTTCTCATTGTTTATAGGAATCCAGTTAGTATTTCTTATGATTCACCGGGGAGCTATTGCCAAGCCGCCACCAGCTGAGCTGGAGTGACTGTGGACAGAGGACATGTGTGTGTGCGACCGAGGGTGTGCGGCCCAGACAAGCACCACAGCTCACCTGACCAGGGCTCTCCTGACGCAGGCACTGCCCCAGCCAGGCCGACCGCGACACCCCGCAGTCTAGGCCAGAACCAGTCTCACCTCTGAGATGAGGCTGTGAGCTTATCTGCCTTCTGATGCGACGAGCTACTGAAGATGGAATTCCAACAACTTCAAGGAAGAAAAAAAAAAACAAGGGAGAGTGAGCAGGGCCAGTTAGAGGCTTTAATTCTGTCTGATTTGGGTCTCACCATGAAAACAACTGAAGAGCAAGATTTGACACACTATGAATAGATAGCTGATAGTATTTAACCTAAAGTTTTTTCATTTTCTTCTAAGATACAATAGGTAATTTCTCCCTTTATGCTTCTCTTCCCATCATGGACTGTGCCCTCTGACACGATGGGCTCTGCTCTGGGAGACCTGTCATTCACACCGACAGCCAAAAAGCATGCTGTCCCACTCTAGCTCTAATGTCATATTAGCATTTAGCTATTATTAATGCAGTCACATCTATTTTCTCCCTCCCACTTAAAGGAAGTTGCAAATCAGGTAAAGGCTAACAACTCATGCAGATATGTTGCTCAGAATAAAATCTGATTCTCTGAGAGTCAAATGATTCATGTCGGGTTCAGAAAGGCCGTTCTGTACCAACAGAAAGCGGATGGCCAGGGGGGCATTTGGCCACGTTTCATGCAACTTTGCAGACTTGGCCATTTTGGAGCAGGAGGCTGCTGTCATTTTGAATAGGAAAAATCTTCCAGTTAAAAAAGGCAGAGAAAATAAAGACCAAATTTTGGAATCAAGCTTATCTTCACATTTTCAATAAGCCTTTAAACTTCCTGGCACACCACAGTTGACACCCACTGACATATCCCTGCCCACATTTCTCTGCATTTTTATCTTTAAGAACATATAAAAGCCAAGTCTTATAAAAGTAGCAACTGAAGGTTTGATTATTTCTTTAACCCCAATGCTGGTTATAACTAAAATAATGTTTTTTTTTTTTAGGAGCAGTAAGTAATGTTAAATAAACTATTGCAAACATAGAAACTTAGTATTAACATGTATAGGTATGGGATAATTTAGGCATGGTTTTCCCTGAGTTTGTGTGTGTGTGTGTGTGTGTGTGTGTGTGTGTGTGTGACAGAGAACAGAGACAGAGATTAGACAAGCTTTCACAACTGATCCCAAAGCTATGCTTAGATTAGTTCTTAAAGTGGGCAGTGCTGGCACAGAGTAAGATTTCTCAGAATATTCTTTCTTAATTTAGAAAATTTACTTTGTGTTTCCTTAAAAAACTATATTATTTAATAATCTAGGAAAAGTACTTCCCTCATGAAATATTTTCATTTGCTCATTTATTTATTCATTTAGTCCAATAATTGAGTTCTTACCATGTTATAGACACTTTGCTAAGTTCTAGGGATAAACCTTGGTGCCAACTGGGGGCCAAGAGGTGAGCTGCAGGGAGGACAAAACCAGAGTAATATAATTGACCAGAGGGGCAGCACCCCAGGACATCTGAGGGGCTGATGGAGGATTTATAGGAAAAGGACCTTGAGTTGGTTCTTGACCTTGAGTTTTTCAGGGAGGCAAAAAGAGAAGTGTGTTGTATTGTATTCAGAAAACCCAATATATAGAAAGGCCCCGAGTGGGGAGAAGCATGGTGCTCTGCACAAAGTAGGATTCTAGCTGTGAAATGACAGGGAGAATGGCAGACCAAGAGCTTGAGGACCTTTATCCCAGACTAAAAGTCTTGTAAGACAGGGAATAACTCGATCCAACTGTTTAAGAAAATAGATTCAAGAGGAATTAAAAAATGAAACTGGAGTGGGAAAAAGACTGAAAGTGAGAAGTTAGAAAGACAGTTTTCTGATTCCAAATGGAAATACTCCATCTTCCCCAATCCTGAAAAAATGGCAAAATAAAAAAGATGAAAAATGCTCAGGAGTACACTTTTGTAAGCTCAAGTACACTTTTACCTGAAAAGAAGAAGCACTGAAAGTAAAACCATTGACCATTCACTCCCAGATTTCTTTTATAAAAAGACCCAAAAGTAATCAGCCATAAATAAGGATGGAATTATAGATTATAATACAAAGTAATGGAAATTTCTAAAACATCAGTGATCACTAGAAACTGGTCTTTGAGAAAACCCATAAAGTAAACACTGATTAACTCTGACTAGAGAAAGCGAGGGAAGACCAGAATAAAAAAAAGGTTGTATTAAGAAAAAAAAAAATCAGGGTTTGCCAGAAGGATATACATTACTAAAAATTACCTCAAGTTGGAAAACATGTTTTAACCAATTCTCATGAAACAAACTGAAAACATAATTTTTTTTCATTGAATGAAAACAAAAAACAAAAAAAATCATTGTCTTTCTTAGCAAGCCTACCAAACCTTTAAGGAAAAAATATTGCTTATGTTATCTAAAACACTCAGTAGCACGTTATCTTAGTCTGTTCAGTCTGCCATGACGAATACCGCAGACTGGGTGCCTGAAACAACGAAAATCTATTTTCTCACAGTTACAGAGGCTGGGAAGTCCAAGACCCAGCGCCAGCTGATGTGGTCTCTGGTGAACATGCTCTTGCAGACACAGCCTTCCCACTGTGGCCTCACACTGTCTTTCCTGGGTGCTGTGGACACTCTGAGACAGAGACAGACAGCTCTCTGGGGTCTGTTCTTTTCAGGACACTAATCCTATTGGATCAAGGCACCATCCTTATGCCCTTATGACCTCCTCAAACCCCAGTTACTTCCTGAAAGGTCCCATCTACAACTACAGCCACGCTGGGGGTTAGGGCCTGAACAAATGAGTTTTGATTGAGACATAAACATTCAGACCATGACATGTTTAAAGGAAGAGCAAATTTTCCAACTCCTTCATAAGATACCTATCTTCGAAATTCAGATGCAAAAATCATCCAATTAAGTATTAGCAAATTAATTCCAGTATTACAATAAAAGATCAATCCAAGTAGGATTTATCTCAGAACTATTCAACATTAAGGAATTTATAACTCTAGACTGTGCTAAAATTATGCTTTATTCCCCCAAACAGGAAGTTTCAAATCCTTAGACAATAACGGAGATAAGAAGGTGTTGATAAATGAGGAAAGTAAGGGCCTCCCACAACCTGAGCCACAGACCGCACACTTGCCCTGGCATTTGCGCGGCTGTTGAAGGTGCATGTCTGTGGTCATTCTTGCTTCACTGCAGCTCTTGCCCCTCAGTCGAGACATTTCATTACTGCTCACATTACTTATGGGTAAACACTTTCATCTGTTATCGGCACTTGGCAGATATTGCCCCCCTTAAAAGCTTAAATTATACTTCCCTGGATAAGTGATAGATTTAGGAGGTAGGCATATTAGCTATTAAGCAAGAATCTGTAATTGCTAATAAAAGAAAGGAGAGGCCAAACTGCTGATTCAATAGCCTAGCAACAACTCACTTTATAGGAATTTGAGATTTCAGAGTTAAAATAGAATTTGGTATCATATAGAAAGTGTCATTCTCAAGGGGATTGGAATTCTCTGTACACAAAACATGTATCTGTCCTAGTAAAGACCCAGGGCCCTCAGTGGCTGTCCATCCCTGCAGGCAACCCCGTGGCCCAGTTGTCTTCGCTGTGGACTACCTCGGGAATACTTCTGCTCTACAAAACCACGCCTCACGCTCATGTCAGTTGTCTCACTGCTGAATGCTACCTGTTAATCTCTTAATTTTAACATGTCATTTAACTTTAAAACCAACAACCCTTTTCTATGACGAATCTTAGCTAAATCTACTTAGGTTTTGTTCACACCAATGTTGTTTTCTAAAAAGTGAGCAGTTTACTTTCATCTGCTAAGGATCTCCGACTTTAGAGTTTTTGGTCCCTTAATTCCTGGGTGCAGAGACAGTGAGTTAATGAGTTTATCTGTTTTAATATTTGTTGCTGGTTAGCTGTTGTCACTGTGGCTCTATCTGTGGAAATAATCTGTTCATGTTGTAGACATCTTTTAATTTGGGGAGTGATGCTCAAGACGTTGTTGAAATACACAAAGGCTAGTATTTCAGCCCAAGGTGTTGCTTGGACCTTACGGTGAGGGGCTCCGGCTACAGTCTCCCACTTGTGAGGGGCAGGCAGAGGAAACCTGTCCACTTCTGAACTTAGAGAGGCATGATCAGCTTGGGGGATGTGAAACCTTAATGAGAAGAGTAAGAACTTATCCATGGGCTCCTCTTATGGGGGGCTGCCTGGACCCACAGGACTTTGACCACCTTGTGGACACAGCCGACAGGAAGCTGAGCCGGACCTGCCTGCCTGGGGCTGGGAGTGTGCTGTCAGCCTGGCTGGGCCCACGGGGCCATGAGCACATCACATGTGGCCGGTGTGATTCAGGAATGAACTATGTAAAGTTTACTCAGGTTTATAAATTTAACTTTAAACAGACACCAGAAGCAAGTGGCCCACGTGTTAGGCAGCGCGGTCTAGACCAGGGCTCCCTGCTGCTTCAAACTTACTGCCGTGGGGGTGGGCGGGGGGTGAGGGGCAAGGGATGGAAAAGGGCACCCCAGCCCTGAGACTGGAATCTGGGGCACCTGTCAGGTGAGAGCGAAGCCAACGGCTCGCAGACATGCTCACTGCACACTCACCTCGGAACCCCAGGTCATGTGGGTGCTCACAGCGGCCCCGAGCAACAGGAAGCCCCTGACCATCCGATATGCTATACACTTCGGTGCATGATCTCCTTGTGCTTCCCCTCAAGAGCATAAACCCTGCAGAGGTGGCTTCAAGAGTGGGCTGGGGAGCCCCAAGGCAGCTCTGTGCTCTTTCTGGGAACCGTGAGGCTGGGCCCTGCACAGGATTCCACACTGAGCACCAGCAATTCACAGAGTACCAACATCTGACACTGTCACTCCATGAGCGCACTGGGACACCATGCTCGCACAAGCGCCCGGACGTCTCTCTGCCAGCCAGCATGACCGCTCCTGCCCATGGCACCGCATTGCTCATACCCCCATGGAAAGTGCTAAGAGACCAATCACCAGATCACCTGGCATTCTGGCCACATTCAATCCAAAATTTTGGATGGCATATTTCCTTGCATTCTCCCCCAAAGCCAAAAACCAAAGCGTGTGATGAGCCCACCCAGCACCCTTACTGAGGCTCCCTCCGGCTGCCCATGGCGCATGTCTGTCTCCCCGGCTGCAGCAAGTTGGCGCACCTAGCCTGTTTGGGTCCTGGTGGTCTAGGAGGCCTGGGATTCATCAGGATGGATTCTAAACTTCATACAACATGACAGTTTATATGAGGAGCATTCTTGGGTTTTACTAATGGGATGGTGTCTCCCTTTGTAACTTCTCCTTTAGAAGGATATGCATCTGTCTGAATCAAGATTAATTGCTTCAGTCTTTCTCAACAGTCTAGCATAATGCTAGATTGGAAATAATAGTTCTTGTCTTTTCTGTTTTGTGAGCACACGAATACTTTCTTAATAGAATTGTTGTTTGATTACCTCTTTCAGCGGATTCCTATGAGAGACTGAATATATACACAGATAATTGCCAGACCAAACATAAAAACAGAATCTGACCCGCAATCCCCAGCAGCCTTCCCAGGAAAACAACCCACAGTCTGCAGGAACCACCCCAGGAAGCCAGCCTACAGTCCAGAAATCAGGCGGGTAGGAAGCCAGACCATGTTAGCAACTAATCCAGGAAGCCAAACAGTAATTCCCATACCAGAGAGCCTAAAATGGCCAGAAACTGATTAATAACTGACAGCTTCCCTAACTTTTGTCCCTGCTTCCAACCAGGAAACCAGAGATGGCCCCAGCCCACCACGCTTCCGCCCACTGATGGCTAGCCCACTCCCAGTCCACACTCACGCCACTCTACATGGGCACACCAGAGGCTTTCTTTGTCTCTACTGCACAACTCGTCATCTCTTCTTGAGTCTCCGCTAAGATGCAGGTGACGGTGGCCGACTCCTCTGTGGTAGCAAGCTTGAATAAACAGCCTTGCCTGCTCTCGTTTGGTTGATCTCTTATTTGTACACCTGTGTTTGAAATCCTTCTGTGTATTCAAATGACCTTCCAGGAAGTTTGCACCAATTTATATAACCGTTAATGAGTCTGAGATTCTGTTTCCCTACAGGCTCCCTAAATACTAGGATTTATCAATACTAAGATTTATCAATCTTTTTAATCTTGCCAATCTGTTAAGAGGCATTGGCTCATGCTTTTATGTGCATTTATTTAATTTCAGAAAAGTTGAACACCTTGTTGCATGTTTGTGGGGCATTTTTATTTCCTTCTACCTAAACTGCCTATTCTTATATTTGGCCCATTTTACAGAAAGGCAGAACTTTTAGGTGAAGTTCCAAATCAATAATAATTACCTATAATATCTACTGAATTCTTACTTAAAATTTTCTACTGGCTGGCCCTATAGAAATCCAGCCGAGAATGTTGTTTTAAAGACCTATGCCTAGATCAGAGAATTCCCACCAAGAAATTGAGTCGTACTAGGCTTAGAAAGTGAAAACCCTGTCCATTACAAGAGATGTGAATTCCAGTCCCGGGGAGAAGGTGGGCTGGAGCTGGGCAGGTCCAGGGAAGCTCCGTCAGCAGGAAGCATGCACCCTCAGAAACAGATGTGGGTGAGCTCCTCTGAGCATCAGACTCAAGTCAGGGAGCTCGGGGCAAGTCGCCCAGCCACGCAACAAAGTCCTGCAGCCCCTAAAGATAAGAAGCAAGCCCTAGACATTGTTCAAGCCATTGTTTAACAGTCCACCACACCCCCAGCCAATCCTAACTCTCCAAGGAGATAGAAGGGAGCAAATGCAGCGAGGAATTAATCGGAGGGTGATTAAACTCAGGAAACTATGGAGATGCAAAAGGATTTGACTTTAAAGCACACATTACAGAATGAGATATATTTTAGTTTGTAAAATTATGACATGGTGAAGTGGGTTATAATTTCACTTCATAGTCTCAGCTAAATAAGGGAAGGTCTCGCCTTCTAGACTTTGCTGGTCTGGGACATGCACCATTCTTACCCACACTTGGGTGGGTTTCAGAACCTTGTCACCAGTGGGATTCTAGATATTAGTAAAAAGTTTAAACCACCATCACACAAGGTCAAATCTTGTGTTTCTGAGCTTATTTGAAAGAGTAACACCCTTTTTCTCTGGCTTCCCCCCACCCCCACCCACCCCACTTCTTCCCTAGAGAAGACGCCAGGGTCCTTTTCAATGCCACACTTTCACAAACCTTATGGAGGTACTTCAGGTCTTCTTTCTATAAGACCAGACCCTTTCCACCAATGGAAAGTTACAGGGAAACTGTTGCCTGAAGGAAGCAAGTGGAACAGTGATTTGCTGTGTGTAAAGGTATAAAACACCACCTAAACAGGCAGCATGTAAGGAAGTAAGTGCCCTAGGGACAGATAAGTCACACCTGTAAAGAAAGGAAAGTGATGTTTTTGCAAGCATTTGTGCCACGGATTCTTGGTTATATCTTGTCACGGAAGTGAATTGAACAAATCAATACATTATGAGTAGAACTGATGAAGCCGGCATCTCAGTTACGCATTACAGCAGCTTACGTCTGCTCGAGCCTCCCAATAGATCTGTCACAGGACCTGCACCTGTATTTGCTTATTGTTCTCCCTGGACATGGGAGTTTTTTGTTAAACCACATACCCCAAATAGCTAATTCAGTAGATAATTCAGCTAAGGCTAATGAGCAGTTAGCTGTCATTTCTAGTAAGATATAACTAGAGTAATTAGTAAATGCATCATTTGCAACATAATCATTTAAACCATCAAAACCAAAGAATGTGTGCCTAGTAAAAACTAAAATCATTTGTTCAGAGATTCATGACTGAATTCTCCAGAGAGGTTGACAAATTTATCCACTGTCTTTGAGTCTCAGAGTTTGCATTTAGGTCTCTCATTGAGTGGAAAGATGCTGGAATACTCAAATAGCACCTGAGGGCCACAGTTCTAAACAGATTTGGAGGAGGGCTAAGTTTTTCTAGAAAGGTCAGTAGGAATGTATGCCCCACTAGAGTAGTCTGAATCTACAGATTTAAAGCCCCACTGTTGAGAAAAGAGTGGGCTTGTTTTGGGAAGGGACCAGAAAGCAGTTTTTCCCCGGGGCGTAGCACTGACGGCGATGTAGCTGTAAGGAAGGCATCTCATTCAAAGCAATCTTTGCATCGTTATTCTGACATTTTCAAATACATGCACTAGAGAAGATAGAGAAGACATACTGTCTTTTTTTTTTTTTGCAATCACAATAGCCACGCTTTCTCTGCAAGTTACTTTGCACATATAAAGGTCTCCTAAATTTAGAAATTTTGACTTTGTTGAAATGTTTTGAAAAATGCTTAAAAATTGTATCACCATCGTTGGAAATTAATCTGAAGGACAGAATGGAGAATTAAGATTGTGGTTCTCTCAACACTCTGATAATACCCCATCGATCAAAGCAAGAAAATAGGCTTCCTCCGGTCATGTAAAGATGGGTCAAAGTAAATGTTATTTGTAATTAAGGCATTCACTGGGGAGGAAGGAACCTAGAAAAAGTATAAACAAAGTAAACTATTTGAAAGAATTCTTCTAACAATGTTGCTAAGACAAGCTGGTTAAAGAAAAATCTCACACACTGCCCAAAATAAGCCAAAAAAATGATTCAGCAACTTTAGTGCCAAGACTGTAAATGACTTTCCATTAAGTTAACGAAATTTAAATACAGTGAAAGGGTAAAGCTTTGTTACTCAAATGCCTATTTCAACATTTTGAGCTGGTGAATGAGAAAAGAAAGCCCACACTGACCTTGCTGAGTGGTAAGAAGAGATTCCGATTAAAGTACTTGATGACTTACTTATTTGCATTGTTAATGCAAATCCAACTTTGGAAAGTATTTTTGGCATTTTAATACTATCCTCAATGAATATAAAGAACTTTATACATTTAACAAATTACTGATTCTCCATAATTTGAATACTATCTTCTATTCTCATCTCTCTTTTTTTCCTTTCTCAGGCTCTGAATATGTTAAGAGAGTGAGGCAACCAATGCGTTGTATTCTTTTAAAACAGTGATAGCAAGAGACAAAGCACAGTGACAGGAATTTCCTCCTCTAAGCACCTCTGCTGGTGGTCTGTCATTTGGTGAGGAATTGGGGAGAGGGAAGAGATGGATGAGGTTTTCCTCTTTGGGTCATATACAAACATTTATTTAACTAACATTTTATTTCAAAACTATCATGTGCTTGCCATTTTAAAAAGTATATAGATTTGCAGAGGGAATAAAAGTAGATGAAGGAAGAAGCCACACATCATCCCACCCACCCAGAGAAAACCACTTCTGTATGTAAAAATAAAAAAATACTGTCCATTCTGTCTAATGACTAATCTTTCTATTTCTACATAACGGTATATCGTGACTATCTTGCCAAGCCAGAAAGTTTATTTCTATCCCTGCGTTTTAATGGGCACATTATACAGCTGTGCTATGATGTCTCTAACTACCCATAGATTGTAGAACCCTTAGATCATTCCTATTCTTTTCTATCATAAAAGACTTCAGCGCTTCCTTTGTAGCTGCTTCATTGTATGGACATCTTCAATTATTTCATTGGAATGGTTCCCTAAAAGTAGAGTTGCTGAGTCAAGGGGTAGAGACTTCTGATAAATACTGACAAATTGCTTTCAGAAAGTTTGTGCAAATTTACAAGCTTACCAGGAGTATGAGGGATTCCTACACCCCTACATCCTTATGAATATTATTGGTATTCTTACTAATCGTCCCCATTTTGTGGGTAAAATGTGTCTCTTACATTTAGTACTCATTTTTTAAAGGGAAGCTGGAACAGTTGTATATACGTAGCAGCCACTGTGTTTGGAAGACTCCAGCAGTTTGCATTAGGGTGGCTGTCCTCTCACAATAAGTAGAATAAAATCTAGAGTAAGGGAATAAAGAGGCTTCGCTTTTATGAGGCAAGAAAACATATGCTAAAATATAAATATTTCATGTTGGTAACAAAAACCCAGACATTCCATACACAGTTTTTAGCAGTTTAAAGAATATATGAGCAGAGGAGCAAAGTACAATTATGCTTCCTATTAAATGGATTTATAAATTGAAAGCCAGTGAAATATTGACCAATCACCAATGACCCATCAAGGGAAGCTGCTGAGAGATTGGGTCATTCCAGCCTCACAATATTTCTAGGCGTTTCTGCTGGACATTTGAAAAAGAATAATTAATTACTCTTGGCACCTTCTTTCAGGGTTCTTAACCTATTCTTAACCAACTGACAAAAAGTAGCAGATTTAGATTAAAACATCCTACCAGCCATGTTATGGAAAGTGTAATAAAGGTGCAGAGAGCAGGACCCAAGGGCAGCATGCACACATCCCAAGGGACTGGCCTGGGGAGCAGAGGGCTGGCTGGGCACCACCCTCACCATCAGCTATGAGGAGAGAGCACGCTAGAGCACCCCTGACCCGTCATGAGAGGGAGGCCAGGCCCCACCCAGCTGAAATGAAATCAGATGGGTGGAAAGCAAAGAACAGGTGAAATAAATTATCTCAATGAAAATAAGAAGGAGCTAAAGTCATTATTGCTTCTTCAAAGTTAATAACAACTTTGTTCTGTAGAATTTTTTATACATCTCAAAAATATTCAACTAGGGAAAAATAAACACATTCTTTCCTAAGCATCTCATGGCTTGAAATCCTTGTATTTAGTGGAATTAGAAGAAAGTAAGATGACAAATGAAAATAAATATGTGTCTTGGAATAAAATTCTGGCACACAGTCCAACAGGACAATTCTAAGGGCATTGGTTGGCCAGTTTGCTCCAGGTGATGTCAGAAGCTCTAGGAATCCAGGAAGGTTTTGATAATTCTCTGGATTCCCCCAGAAACTCCAGATGGAAGGTTTCTCATATCAAGAGCTTTTAAAATAATAAGTTTGAATTGAGCTAAGTCTGATTATTGGATGGCCTGGAAATCTAGGGACATTTGGAAAGAATATAGCTACTAATTTTATAACACTGCAATCACAAAACACTTCCACATGCACGAATTATCAATGGGGCATTTGCATCACCATTTCTGAGTTGGAGAAACTGAGGTGTGGTGTTGCTGTGTGGTTCAGCAGCATTGCATTCATGAGAGCTGGGACTCAAATTCAGATATTTTGATTCCTTCAATTCATTTTATGTCCATTCCATCTTAGCCCATTCATTTTCAAGTTGAAATAAAGTATGTAATAAATTTCATTTTTCTTCTTACTCTTTACCTCCATCCTCAAACATTTTAGGGGTCCATCAGGTAAGGACTTGTTGAACCTCCCCATTTCCTTGACTGCTTAGAAGGCAAGAGTTTGCTTTTATTGAACCCCAATTATTTGAAGGCAAAGGAATGGAATTTGACTCTCAGGAATGTTCTAAGATGCCAAGTATAAAAGCCCCTAACTGCTACCATTTTTCTTTTTCATTTAAAAAAATTTTTTGGCATTGTCCTCAAAGAGGTGAAATGAATGAAACTGTTGGTTATACTAGGTGGCTAATGGAAGAAATTAATTCCAAAAATATGATGTACCTTATTGATGAATTCCAAAGATAAGAACATAATTTTTTGTGATTAATATTAGCTAGGTGTAGTGTGTGGTTTTGTGAGTAATATAATTACTTTTGATTGGACTAAAATGAAATTCCTATCATCTGTCACTTCAGTAAAACATCAGAGCAGCCAGATTTGAAGGAGAGATTTTGTTCCTGTTTTAATAGAAAAATAATTGTTTCTACTTACATAGCCATGTCCCAGGACTTTCATGAGAAAGTAATGATTGCTATATATGAATAAATCGGGGGCAAACTATTTTTAACTAATTAAGACAGTATGATGCATGATGAGTACATGGAAGTCTTTGGAGGGTCTTAGGCATATTGGGGAAAGATCATGAGCTCTGTTTTAGGATATTGAGATTGAGATGCTTCTACTGAAGGACCTCTGGAGAATATCACCTTTGTATTGATAATACAGACACAGCACTCAGACTAAAAAATCTCTGCAGGAGGATAAAATACAGAATACTCTGGATATCAGTAATGGAGGTAGTAGGGTAGATGAGATAACCTAGGAAGAGAGCAAAATAAGAAAAGGTAGCCCAGAACTGAATCAATCAACGGGGAAACATTGGTACTCACAGAGCAGACAGAGGACCCCACGGTCATGGAGGACGTGGGACAGCTGGGGAGGGAGAAGGGGGCCAGGAAGAGAGGGTGGTGTCATAGGCCAGGAGGAGGAGGCCAGGGCCAGCCACGTGGAAGATGACCTTTAAGCCAAGACAGCAGTGAGTGCAGGCTGCCCCTGCTTTATGGAGCCGGTATTGCTGGGACCCAGAGAGATGTCAGAATCAGTGGAGTTGTGGAGCTGAGCCAGAAGAGATGGCATTGAAGAGCGAGTAGAAAGTGGAGAAAAAGAGCTCATGTGTACCGCCGTTTCCTTCCAAGAGTTTGGCTGTGATCAGATGGAGATAATGTGATCTTATGACATCCAGGCAGTTATTTTTGTTCCATTTGCTTTTTAAAAATGTAGTACAGACTGAACCATATTTCAATACTGATGGGAAGACCAAGGAGAAAGAGAAAAGCTGAGAATATGGAGAAGGATAATCAATAAGGTAATTTCATGTGAGAAGCATGAATGGAGTAGTTCTGGGGGAGATATTGGCTTCTACTATTTACCCAGGCAAGAGGGAGAGTGGGTGTGAATATTTGTATTGATTTAAAGATGCAGGAAAATGCATGGAGTTCCTATCTAATAACTTCTATTTTTGTGGTTAAATAACGAGAGCTGTCATCTTCTGAGGTGTGGGGTGAAGTAGGGAGAGTTGGAGGTGGAATAGAGTCTGTAATGGTTGAAATGACCATTTCAGAGAGCAGGACAGCAAGCCAACCCGACAGAGAGAGGAGAGCCAGGCAGCCCCAAGGGCATCAGGTGAGTTTCGTGACTGAATTACAGTGGCGTCAATTCACCAGGCAGTGTAGATACAAACCCAATGTTCCCTATGTGAAGGATTTTGACTACTCAGTAATATGGAAGTTAGCAAGAGTTCATAACCTGGTGTTCAAGAAGGAATTCTGGAGTTTGACAAAGTTGGCTCAAAAAACCACAGAACTTCTGACAAATTGCAACAGGTTCAAAGTTAAGTCATTTTTGCATTACTGACAAACGAACATGAATGAAAATAAATGTCCGTGCTCAAACTGCAAGAAATTCAGGAACAGAAGACAAGAGTAGTTCCTAACACCCCATGGGACCAAATTCAAATTACAGCACAGAAAGAAAAGTCTCATTACAGAGATAGGTAGGAGTAGAACAGAAGATTTATATACACAAATGAAAGTGTGGTTTCGTCCACTTCACTCCAACCTGGGTTCGTTCTGTTCTCTCACCACACGGTGACTCCACGTGTGACCTCTGAGAGCTCTGCCTGGGCAGGAGTGGGCGACTATATGCAGAATTCTGCTAACAAAATATGCCCCCGCCTGCTCTGCCTCTCCCCAGATTTCTTTTAACACAATTTTAGACATCATAGTGTCCTTAAATATCCCTAAATACCCATGTAGTGCTCAGATTTTCCCAAGTGTGCAAAATTTAGTTTACACAGTTTGTTTGCAATAAGAGACAAATATCCATTGTTTGGTATCTACTTTTAATCTCCAGTATCTACCCTCTCTTTTGTACTCTTATTTTGTTTTTGCTCCCAATTTATTTGTTGAGGAAGCCAGATTGTTTGTTCGTAAGAATATCCCCCAGCCTAGACTATGCTCATTGTATCGCTATGACTTCATTTAACAGACTCCTCCTGTCTCCATGTTTCCAGTGAATTTGTAGTTTAAAATAGGCAACTGGTCAGATCAGGTGTGACTTTTTGGACAATGCTGCTTCCTAGACAGCAAAATGTGTATTCATCAGGGTCACAAATGTTTGGTTGATTCTCTTTTTTTGAGGTTTGCAGCTATGGATAATTTTATGTGGATTTGTTATTTCATTAAGGGTTGCAAAAAAAAAAGCAATACTCTTCTGTCATTCCTTTTTCATAATTATTATGTGGAATAGTTTAATAAAGAGAACTCCTTGCTCATCAACCAACTATTTGTTTGCCTTGTGATGCAAGTCATACAGAAAAAGCAAACACATATTTGATGTTCTCCAACCCACTGCAATCATAATCCTTATTGATAGACATACTGATGGCCAAGTCCAATGGCATAACCCTGGTAGTCTTGGCCCTCATAGTTAATACCTATACTGATTTCTGGTATAACAAGCTTTTCCAGGCTCATTTTGTAAACTGAACCTGGGACTAATCATTTCTCTAAGAACTTCTTCCTTAAATGGGAAATGATAAAGACTCCAATCTGGGCATTAGGGTTTAATAAATCTTGGACCAATGTTACAGCTTCATTGATTTTCTGAATATTTTAACCACATCTTATTTTTGTCCTTCTTTCTGCCCTTGGCTGTGACAGAATGACAGCTATTCCAAAAGCACATGACATTTTCTTTCTATTGAGAACCAGCAGTGCTGACTCCAGTGAGAACCAGCAGTATGGTCCGCTTACTCCACCAGGAACCAGCAGTTCAGTACGCCCACCCCAGCGGGAGCCAGCAGCGCGGTACGCCCACTCCAGTGAGAGCCAGCAGCGCAGTACACCCACCCCAGCGGGAGCCAGTAGCGCGGTACGCCCACCCCAGCGGGAGCCAGCAGTGCAGTACGCCCACCCAGTGAGAGCCAGCAGCGCGGTACACTCACTCCAGCGGGAGCCAGCAGTGCGGTTCGCCCACCCCAGTGGGAGCCAGCAGCGCGGTACACTCACTCCACCGGGAAGCAGCAGTGCGGTACGCTCACTGCACTGGGAAGGTCACGGAAAACACTGCAGGGCATGGCACCAGAGCAGTGCCAGCTTTCAGAATAAACTCCAGCCGTGCTCTGGAGGAGGGTGAGGAGTCACATCACAATGTCAGTTAACTACTGCTTTACTCCTGTCTCTAACTCACCCCTCTATAAAAGTATAGGCTCCTCTGCCACCTCACAGGAACCCTGGGAATCTGCTCCCACAGATCCTCTAGGAGCTGCGTAACAGAATGGCACAGAGGCAGCCCGGTCAAGAATTTTAGAACTACTGAAAGGGGTTTGAGTTGCGGTTCCTATGGCTAGATCTTGCCAATAGTGTCTAAACCATTCTGATTTGAGTCAGACTCTGGCCCTGCCAGGAAAGTTAGCATTCACAATCCTGAGGAAAGGAAGTGCTTTCTCTAAAACCTATACAGAAGAAAGACAATGTATAGGTTCAAAATAACAGTAACCATTTTAAAAGGAGCAGCAGTGAATACATTTCCCCTTTGGACAAATAAAGACGAGGCTTCCTTATTCGAGCTATCGCTTGGAGGTCCTCTCATCTTCTGATGAATATTTGGTATATTTTCTGACACTAAGTCAATGTGTAAGCTTGTTTGAGAGATGTTTGTGTAAGAGAGTGATTGAGTCTTAACAGTTAATTATTTTAATATAAAGTTAAAAGTTTAAAATAGAAGACGAAGCCTACATTATATCTGCCCTTACCAGGAGCTGACCATCAGCACCCACAGAGAGCCTACACATCTAAGGAAACTGGTTTTCTAGCTGCCTCTGATGTGCAAACTGTCAGTGCACTGGCCCCTCCTTGCCTTTATTTCACTCATCCTCTGTGACTTCCTTCACGTCTAAATCTCACCCTTGAAACTCCTTTAGAATTAATAACAGCACAATTTTCTGAGTTGCTTTCAGTATCATCCTCATAACGATCTCCTCCATTGGCCATTTTCCACGTCTGCCCCCAAAACAGCAGTGCTCACTAAGCTCTCCCCCTTGCTCTTCCTTTTTGTCTTAATCTGGAAGATAAGGAATCACCTCTGACCCGCACCTGCTCGCTGAGTGACAGCTCTTCATTGGGTCCCAGGCTCTTCACCAGGAAGTGGTGGCCACCTGGATCTCCTCCTCTCCCTAAAACTCCCTTTAACACAGCCTCTCATATTGATTCCCACTGCCATCGACTAAAATCATGTCTTCATCCCCGGTGCCTGGCTCACGGCACCAGCTGCCTCATTAATTTCTTGGCCTCTTGGTTGGCCGGCATCCTGTCCAGTGCTGTCCACCACAGTGTCCACTAGTCAGGTATGGCTCTGTAACTTCTGATTAAATGAGATTAAAATGTCAGCTCCTCCCTCACACCAGGAAAATTTCAAGTGCCCACCAGTCACATGGGGTAAGTGGCTGCTACATTGGACAGGACACATTTAAGATATTCGCATCCTTGCAGAACTTTCAGCTATATGGGGCTATTTCAGTCGCTCACCCACATTCCAATACATGTTGTATACCAACCAAACAAAATACTCTCTCGTGTGTCCTAACAGCTGGTGATCCCTCAAAGGGATCCTGGCCACCAGGTAGCTTCCTTCAACCCTCGGAGAATGTATGAGATGCTCCATTTCACTAAACTTCATTAAATTCATTAATTTCATTAAATTAAATTCCTAAATTTTCACCATGAGATTCTTCTTTTGTTATGTATCCCTAGAGAGAGGAACACACTGTAATACTATAGGTATTTTCATAGTGATAGTGAAGATGCATGAAGCAGCCAGGGTTACATAATGCTTACTCTTAGAAAAATTTGAGGAATATGCAGAGTATCATCAGTTGAAAAGATCACAAGGATGACAGTAAGATTGAAAATCATGGATCAAGTGCCTCATACCATTGCTTCAAGCAGTAATTCTCATAAAACAGTGGAAAGCATGTGCTTAAACTGAAAAGCTTCAAAATATGAAACTGAAAATATTGTTTGAACAATGGCTGTAATTCACTGAGATACCCCAAATTCAGTTTTGCCAGTGGCATTTACAGACTTCAAATTATTGTGTAATTAACTTAAAATACTCCTAAAAATAAATGTTCTTCCACTTATGAAAATAAGAAAATCATACATTAAACACGTTGCATGTTATCATTAATCAAGAACAAAACAAGTTGTCAACAAGTCACTGAAATGATAAACTCTAAATGTTAGTGGGACACAATGAAGTTTGAAGTCTTCTATGGTGTCTATAAGATCTCAACTTTTCTTATTTTTCTAAACTTATTAGTTTCAAATTATTTAACTTCTATTTATTTTTTATCATTTGTTCAATATTGAGACCAAACACCATTTCTTGGCAACTTTCAGAGTGTTTAGAAATCTGTAAACTAGGTGAGTCAACAAGAATATGAGAAATTTATTGCTGTTTGGCCTTTATCCAAACTCCTCTATTCAATTCCATTTGAGTACGGCAGACGGTGTTAGCAAATAATGAACTCAGGAGAAAAACTTCACAGACCATCTGGCTTCAACTGGTCTGGTTCCAAAAGCATGCTTTAAAATTCTTATTAAAATATAAAAGATATTACAGAATAAACACACAGTACAATTTCCTTCTTTTTAATCAAATAAAAGAAGAATCTGTTAAAATTTTTGATTCTATAAATATATGGTCATCAAAAGCTATAATCACGTTGCTTTCGATCCAATATAATATACACACAAGTATGGATATATGTCGGTACAGGTGAACACACACACACGTTTCAGATATTAGGAACGTCAAAATATAATTGTGTCTGCTTCTAAAAATGGGCTTCCTAGAACCTTGGGATATACAGAGCTGCATATTTTCATGTTATATAAACTGATACACTATTTATATTAATTCAAAGGCATCATGGAATAGAATGCAAATTTTGCATACTCTTCCTAGCACTCAGAAATTATTTAACAAATATTAAGGTGTTCACTAGTCAATGAATTGGTTTTAAGGTAAAGCATGCTGAGCTCTCTGCAAACCAGGGAATACCTAGACACCCAGCCATTGACTCTCGTCTGCCTGTAAAAATGTTTTAAGGGAACTTACAAGAAGTTTACACTATCAAATGATACAGCACGAACTTAAATCACACACATCAGAATAATAATGAGTTCATATACACCATCAAAATTACAAGTGGAAATATTAGTAATTGCAGGAAGGTGGACCTCCTTATTTTCATAAAAGGAATTACTCTCATAATTGACCCCAAAAAGTGACTGGAAATATAAATATAACCCAAGTAAATTTATTATGTAAGAGAAAACCATAAGGCAAAGTAAAATGAAGTCTCGTTGTTTGTATAAGTGAACAAATTATTCATGAAAATTCAAGATAGGTCAATTGCTATTAAAATGCTTGCTAGAAATTAATTTTAACTAATATAACTCTTACTAGTCATTACCACATGTGAGCCCTTCCTAATTACTTTATGTGTATCAACTTGTTTTGTTGTCAAGATAATCCTGTCTTGCAGAGACCATTATTACTCCACTTTACAGGGAAGGGAAGTTGGGCCCAAAAATGCAGAGTAATTTTTATAAAGATTCACAGCTGAGCTAGTATTTAAATCCAGTACATGTGGGTCCAGAATCGGGGTCCCTATCTTTTATACTCTTCATCCTCTCGATATATCAGCGAGCAAAATCTACTGATAAAAAAAAATACTGTTAAAACCCAGTTGTATGTAACACATATTTCTTCAAATTATTTTGTAATTACAACTTGTATTCAGATTTTTTTAAATGTGTAAGTTATATATATATTTGTATGCTAACTCCTTATTAAATAGAGTGTCACATAAGATCAATAGTGATTTATGACAATTTCTATGCATATGGAAACAAAAATATGAACACAGTTTTATGACCTGACCAAGGTCATTACAAATGGCATTAGAAAGAAGAGTTAAATCTCCTTGGAGCTAATTCATCTTCCCACATGTTATTTCTCTGTGACCGTTGCCCTCAAATCTCTTTGATATTCCACTGGCTGACTTACAAATGTTTTCTCCATCTCACAAACTTTGGTATAAATGAATTGAGAAAATATATGTGTAAGTATAAAATCACCATAGAATTCTGAAGAAGCGTCATTATCTTCATTTCATTATGATAAAAGAAAACAGGACAATTTACAAAAAGGAGGAGGGTGTCCCTTAGGTCGCTAAGGGCCCCTGATGCTGCAGCACAAAGAACAGGATGCTTCCCTGCACATATAAAAATCAGGGTGTTAAATATGGGGAAATAGCACCGCTAACAATCGACAGAAGTGCTTTGGCTCGGTGCCTGAGATGAGCCCATCCTCTCTGCTCGGCAGTGTTTAATGTACACGGCGTCAGGACATTCTGATGTACTCCTCTTGATATACTTCATGGTCTTAAAAACATTGCTTTGTGTCTTTGTGAATATCCTTTTTCAGTTCCACCTGTCTGATCTAAAATGAAACAGTGAAATATCAACTATGTCAGTTCTTGACAGGAGCGATCACTCTGGCCCAAAGACGACCATAAAACTGCCTGTGATAAGGTGTCTGTTCTTCACCCAGCGGCATCTTCTTGTAAAATGGATGAAGAAACATGAATATTTTACCCATCACTGGGCACTTGTACAGAAAGCTCATATATCATCTCTTAGCAGGGCCACTGGATCGTTTATGCCTTTTAGGATCTCTGCTGACTAACTTTTGACAAATTCTACATCAGGCATCAAGGAGGCATTTACAAGGGAAAACATTCAATAAAATGATATACATATGTGCTAAAGTCTTGCACATTAATCAAATTCAAAAATGAAAAAATACAACTAAAACTTCATATTTCCATTAGATAATTAACCACCACTTGTCATAGCCTTGTTTATTTTTCTTGTGACTTCTTTTCCTGTCTTTCCCACGGGCAGATGTCAAGATGCAGCTCTCACAAAGTAGTCAGATTTCCTTTGCTGATTTGTGCTCAGTGTTTTCTTTGCCCACATGTTGCTTATTTTACGGATGGAAGGCTGTAAGTGCAGAGAGACTACGTGCATTCTGTGAGTCTACAGCATGAATCCGTTGGTGCAAATGAACCTCCAGAGATGTACATAAATGTGATCAATTAATAGTATGACTCTTGCTTGGCATACCAAAACACTAAGGAAACAAATCATCTCACATAGATTTCATAGAGAAAGCAGCACAGCTTGAACTTGTTTATCATAAATTACTAATTGTCAATACAATTCAATGAATGAAAATGTTCAGTGTCAATGAAACCTGCCATTCACACCTTAGTTCAGCTTTACTTCTCGCAAACCCAAAGTCTCTACGAATTAACTTCTCATCATTGAGTAAGTGCTTGGAGTCAGTTCGAACTCTGCCAGTTGATTGGTGCACCAAATGTAGCTCTCTTTCTGGACTAATTCTTGTCTTATCCCGGGGACCCCACTGGATTGCTGGGCAGAGAATAAACAGGCCATTCTAGCATCTTTCAGGGTGAATGTATTTCGCTCATCACAATTATTTCTGAAATGACAGTCAAGCTTTATGTTCAAAATGCATCACCAAAGCTGTTTCTTCTCAAATAAGCCCCCTCCCTCTCTGGCTGTCCTGCCCCAGCCGTGGCATGCCAACAAAGGAAAAGTTTCCATGTTCCCCGGGAAGTGGGCAGAGGGGCTGCCTGCTTGAAGGTCTGGGACTGCCCTCCGGGACTTTCGTCACCTGCGCAACTTCACCCCTCCTTTGCATTGGTTGTCTGTTCCTGTGTGATGTACCTCCTTAAACTTAGTGTAATCAGACAGCAACTATTGTATTATGCCTGTGGGTCCTGCGGGCTAGAAATTTAGAGAGGTTTGTCTCTACTGCATGATGTCTGACGCTTCACGAGGCTCATGCTTTTAAGATCAATAGGAGAACATTCACCAGGAAGATCTCTCCCTTGCGTCTGCTTCCCGAACTGGGGCGAGGTGAAGGCTGGGCTCAGTGGGGACTCCAGAGCAGAACACCCCAGGTAGCCCACCATGGCAGCTGCACCCAGAAGGGGGACTGAAGAGTCAAGTGTCCCAGAGAACATGGCGGAAGCTTCCTGGCCTCTTCTGACCCAGCCTGGGAGGTCACACACAGTCACTTCTGCTCCATTCCTTTGGCACAAATGTCACTTTGGCCAATGGGTCTCAAGGGGAGAGCAATTAGCCTTCCCTGCTGAGGCAGAGCGGGCGAAGTCACACTGCATCAGGGCGTGTGGGACAGAAGATGTTATTACAGCCGCGTTTGGACATCCCACCCGTCACATGTCCCCCGGGGGTGTGTCACCTTATCTGAGTCCCTGGCCGGTGATAGTTTTAGTCTGTTCCTTTGGTCTGGTCAAAGCCAGAGTTCAGCCTAATTGCAGCTCCTTGATCCTTATATGTTAGATCGAAAACTATAAGGCAATACTGATATCTTAAATGTTGACTTTAGATATTTAATTTTCTTAGGAGACATTTACTTTCCTTGGATGTACATTCAATTCATTACCCTTTACTTTTGATCGTATGTTTACCTCCACCTGGAGCATTTTTACTGTGGAAGACACATATTTAGAATGTAAGAATGAGAAAAATATAGTAGAACTGTGAAGGAGACATACACACGGACGGAAATGAACGGGGCCAGCTATTCTCAGACAGCCTCTCCCTGGTTCCTGGCAGAGACGCTGCGATGACACAACTACAGTCTCTGTAGCCCAACCCCCACCTGGCACAGTGACTCTGCTGTGGGCCAAGGGTTCAGTCCCTTTTGGGAGCATGTAGAAAATTCTGGATCACTTCCAGCCACTGATAGCTGCATGACAGGACCTGAGGTCTGGGAGTACCCTTTACCCTCTTTCAAATCATGCCTCTCAGCCATTTCTAAACAACTGCTTAGAAGCTTAATATTTTCAAGCACATTTGACTATTACATATGTTTTTAAATGCTGCATACATATGCAGATAAATCATTTTTATATGATAGATGCCAGAAGCTTCCCTTTCCTCATCTCTGGGTATGTAGCAGCTAAGATGCTTGGCATGTGCTCCTCACACTCCGTTTGACTCCACTGCGCCCCAAATGCATCCCTGTTTTTAGATGCAGCCGCCATGTCCTCAGGACATATCACAGATTGACTTGACTTTTGCTAATCAATTAGCAATCTTCCTATCTCCCGATCGAGTCTGAGACAAGAAGGACACTTGTATCTGTTAAGGGAACTCAAAACAAATTTCACTAAACCTATCATGAATATGCAGGAACATCTGGAAAATTGAACGTTTTCCTCTACATCTTAATGGCTTGTCGTTACACACAAGCACTGTGCTTTCTGAAAGATTTAACATCAAGTCAACTTGTTTAAGTTCAAGAGTGATAGTACACAGGCTAGAAAAATCAAGGGTGACTTTCTTTCCCTTCTTGTAACGATAGTTAATAGACTGCTGTAGAAGAAGAGGACTGGTTTTTGTCAAATTTAATTAGGATTCGCCCTCACTGCTTATAATTGAGCCCTTAGAGCTTTGTGAACTAAAACGTCACAATACTTTCAAAAGATTGCTCTACCTCTTCAAGGTAACATGCAGTTTTCTAAGGGTGCTCATTTCACAACGGTAACAAATGCACAAAAGTCAGAATGAGATTGCAAGGAAATTTATGACATCACTGTCATGGAGAAATTATAATAGGACTTAATGCTCCACAGGAATTTTTTGAACATATTAATGATACATAAATAGTGAGGTTGATTTTCATCTCTCGGCCTACAAACTCTTTAACATGAAAGATCATGCCAGAAACAGTGCTGATTCTTTCATGAGGCAAATATGGCAGGTGAATAAGTCCATGA
The DNA here is from genome assembly GCA_032199065.1 of Smutsia gigantea. Taxonomy (NCBI): domain Eukaryota; kingdom Metazoa; phylum Chordata; class Mammalia; order Pholidota; family Manidae; genus Smutsia; species Smutsia gigantea. The sequence continues at coordinate 221,769 of JAVSCE010007407.1, read as the reverse complement.
CTCAGCCTGGAAACATCGTAAAAGAAGGCTTCCTTTTTCCTTGTTTTAAACATCTTGGTTGATTTGTGGTTCATTTGCACAAAGCATGTAAAAACTTCTGAATCATACGCTCCTTATCAAGTACAATTTCAAAATACAGGCCATTTAACCGCATGCTTCTACTGCATCTTAATATTGAGAGGTTAACAGGAAAATGAACTGAAAGAATTATTTCATTGGAATTAGGATATTTTTTTTAATGCTATCCCTGCTTTTCCCTAAGAGAAAGGCATTGCTTTTTCTAAGTAATTGTTAGGATCTATTGTTCTTAACAGTTAGTGTCTATATGAAAGGAGAGGAAGATAAAAACTTGGTCAGTGCCTGAGATCCACTGACTTTGTATTAAGAGGTTTGTAATGTTTCCCCAAGCGCTCTGAAATCAGTGCTGCCGTGAATACTATTGTCTATGGCCATCATTATTCCTTTTATTAGACAGCAAATCAATGTTAAGACATAGAATTTAAGACCCTGAAATTGAAAATGTGCTTAATTATTCTTATCATATTGAACTCACTCCCCAAAGGAGGTACAGCATGTTTTTACTCAGCAATTGTAAACGCCACTCACAAAAGGAGAGAAAGTGTGTTTATACTCCTGGTTAAACTCCTGGTGAGGAGAAGAAGACACGTGCCTGTTGTGTTTACTGACCTTGCAGTACCTCAAGCGAGAAACAATTCCTGGAAGGTGCAGAAAGGGAGATTCTGCTGTGTTGGGAGCAGAGTCCTGTGGAGGGAGGAAGCCGAAGGCAACCATTCACTGCAGCCACGGCTGTTGTGAGAAGGGCAAATTACCAAGGCTGGTGATTGCAGAATGGCTGCTGATACTAGAAAATCCACACAGCCACTGAGTCCTAAAATTAAGTCCAGACGAGCTTCATTAGTTCTCAATAAGATGTGACAGAACTGAACATTATCCACATACATTAATGAAGTTTGAGAGTTGCATAAAGGTGATAAAATGTAGGTAGACACTGGAAGCAACTGGATATTTTTACATTTAGACGCCAACAGTAAAGCATTATCCAAACAGATTCTGAAATAGCTGGAGTAACACAAGTCAAGGTTGACAAATCTGTTAACAGATTTAGAGAATAACTTTATTATAAGCCTGCTGAGCAGTTTAGAAATAGTTTAAAGTCCTCTTTCATAGGGTTTGCAATGATACAGAAATTTTCTACGTATATCTGAAGTATGAAACATTCTGAAGTAGAATGCTTGCATTTTAATTGAGCAAATACATATTTACTATTATTTAACAAACACGAGACACGAACTGCAGGCTTCATGTACGGATGCACTCTACCCTGCATTGCCTTTGTTTTTATATATTTCATGCCATGTTCCATGTGTTTCGTGCCTCTTTTCCATAGCAAGCTCACCCTTTCAAGGTGAGAGCTCATGTGCAGTGCACCTTTTAGCTCTATCCCTCTTTATCTTGTTTGCACAAGGTAGGTGTTTGGAATTGTGTATTAAATAAAAGACTGGAAAAACAATAGTAGTAAAAATCCATTAGCATTGATATAGTTATGGAGCTGCACTTGTATATTTCTTACTTAAGAAAAAGTGCAACCGTGGGCCACATACCAGAGCCTGCTGTTGACTGAAGTGCAACACACAATGGAGAAAGGTGTTTGTGGAGAGGCACAGGTGCATGCCAGGCTTTGCCCGTCCCGGCCCCTTGCCCTGCCCTCGCCCCACACACACACTGCTAACCTCCAGCCAGACTGAGCACAAATGGCTCTTTCAAACAACTCGCAGCCTTTTTATATGTGGGTCCTTTCCCCACAGACCTCTTCATCTCTCTACTTGTCTTCATTTGGCCAACAACTATATTCTCCTTGGGTGTCCATCAGAGGTTACCTTCCCTGGAGGGCCATCCGCACACAGTGTGCACCCAGACCCCAGCCAGGCACCCTTCTTAATGTCTTTGTAGCCCCGTGTCTCCACTGCTGGTCCCATTTATCACCCCAAATGCAATTTCCTGCTTACTGACATGCTTCTTCCCCTAGCCCATGAGCTCCTTGACTGCATAGCACATTTTGTTCTTAAGCATATTTCCGGAAAGAAACCCAGTGCCTGCCACTCCTGGGCCAGACCCGCTTTGTCGCTGTGCCCCTGCCCTCTCCAGGAGTGCTGTCCTCAGCCAGGGGCCAAATATGCCAGACGTGGGCTCCTTCCAGCCCATCTTCCCGCAAGCATGTGGGCATGTTGCCCAATCTGAACCTGAAAGGTCCAAAGGTGGCTACCAGGGACATTTTCCCTCAGTCCTGGTAAACATCACAAGGAAGAAAACACCCCTCTCTTCATCGGGAGGTGTCATCCTGCCTGCACATGACGCCTGAAACGCTGCCTCCCTCTTGCATCCAGAGCAGGCTGTGGCAGAGACACAACAGCAAAAACACACCTGAGCCGTAGCAGCATCGCTGAGCCGCCGCCCTGACGCCCATGCCACCCTGCTCCAGGACCACAGGTAACCTGACAGTCTATACGGACCAGGCCCCAAGCTGGCCCCTTGGCACCCGGCCGACCACCGGATTGACACTCAGCCGAGGCTGGCCACGGCCAGGCGCTCGCCCAGACCAATGGGCTGAGGACGTCATGCCCTGACTTTGCCCCGGTGGAAAATCCATGCACCAGGGAAGACTTCAGAACCGCTCCTGAGGCCTCCAGCACAGCCAAGTCCCCACACTCTATTGAAGTCTAGTGACCCCGATGCCTCACTGTACCCAGAGCCCGTCACAGAGCAAAGGGCCTGAGGCAAACTGGAAGAAATGAAGCTCCAAGTGTATGTCACTTATGCTCACACTATGGCTTTGCTTCTGCAGGCTCACCATGTGAGTTACATAAACGGATATTCTTGGGCTATCAGAAAATGGGCATGACAAAAAATAATTATAGATAACACTTATTTTCATGTGTAAGCTGTACTCTAAGCCCATCATGTTTTTTAATATCTCAGAGGTATATAGGATTATTGGGATTTTATTCCCATTTACAGATGTGAACACTGAGTTACAGAGAGGTTAAGTAACTGGTTCAAAGTCACCCGGCTAGTAATAGGCCCACTGATGGCTCAGATCCAGGTCATCTAGAACCACTTGCAGTGGTTGGCGGCTGTGACATCTCTCCTCAAAAATCCCAATGATAGAAGAACAGCATACTATTGAAAAGCATAAGGAACATTCTAGAAAAACGAATGCTATGAACTTTCCATTTCTAAGCATGTTCATGCAGAGATAGAAAACCCAACTGACGGATGGCAGAGTTTTCCACCTTGTAAGAAAAGCCAGCTGATGGATATCTGAAATGCTGCTCAGACAAACATGTTAGCTGCTTTTATATATGTTTAGGTTCATGACAAATCTAGATAAGGATGTCCCTGGGGGACGGAATATTGTGGAAAGGCTTCCTGGAGCAGGAGAATCCCAAATTCCCCAGAGAGTCTGTGCAGTGGCCGACAGGGCAGCAGAACTGGCCTCCCACAGGGCCACGTCTGTGGGCACAAGTGTGACCAGCCTTACACGCCCGTCATCCCAGAAGCGCTCAGGTGGATCTGAGGTCCCCTCCCCGCTAGTCCATGCATTTCCTCCTCTAAATAAATGTTGAGTCATGGAGGACAACCTTCCCAGGGAGGAGAGGTCAATCTTTGATCAAAGGTCAAGAGCCCTAAATACAGGCCCTTAAAATGCACTTTAGAGAGAAAACAAAACAAAGCAGGGTTTCTGTCACCATTGTGTACCAGAAGTTGTGATGGAGCAACGATCAACATGTTCAGAACAATCCTGTGCGATGATAGGACTTCGTCGGGATGAGTACAGCAGGCGTCCAGGGCACCATGTCCCCGGTGAGCTGAGTGCCACAGTGGTTTCTGGACGACAGGAGATGGACTGCGTGTGGCTGAAGAACATCCAAACACACCTTGGCAGCCCTGCGCTGCCTGGACCACTGCGGGGCCGGACACCTTCAGGCAGCAGCTTCGTCACACACCTGACCACAGCCGCAAGGACCACGGGAGGCCCTGTAAACAGCCACGTGGAAGGCAGTGGACGCTCCTGAAGGGAATTCCTAATGAAAGTGCTTTGTAATGTCGATGAGTTATCAAAGCACCTGCTACTGACTGGCTCACACACAGAACAGCTCTACCCCTGATAAGCCGTCCGAGGCAGCCGGGCCTCAGCACCGCAGGGGTTGGAAAAGGACGGGTTCACTGTCACACAGACACTGTCTCAGTATCAATTCCTAAAATGTGCTTTTGAATTGAGGATTGCAAAAGGCCGCAGATGGGTAAACTGTCCTCGTTTAGAAAATACGTTGAAACGGCAGCTGGACATGCCCCTCTGTCAAAGGAGCGTACGTGCCAGGCCTTGCCCATCCAGGCCCCTGGCCCTGCCCTCGCCCCCCACACACTGCTAACCTCCAGCCAGACTGAGCACCAGTGGCTCTTTCACATAACTCGCGGCCTTTTTATACGTGGGTCCTTTCCGCATAGACCTCCGGTCTGGCTGGAGCTTAGCAGTGTGTGGGGGGCGAGGGCGGGGCGAGGGCAGGGCCAGGGGCCTGGATGGGCAAGGCCTGGCACCAGGCCGTCCCTGGGGCTGCTGTCTGTGTGGTGACCCATCATTGTTGGGGCTCTGCCACTCAGAACATTACACCCTGAATCTCAGTGATGATATCATCTGACTTTTCTGACAACCTTGGGCTATCTAAAGAGTAAACTCTAAAAAGCATAGTCAAAATGCCATGCCTTTGAATAATGCTTTAGGGTCTTAAGTACACCTTCATAGCCACTGCTTGTTCATTTATTCGAGACAGTTTGGGAATGGACTCTCGGGAACGCAACAGCAGTGGCCAAGGCAGACAACACTCCTGCCCTTCTGGAGCTTACGTTCCAGCGGGGGTCCGCCAGAGGAAGGCCACTGAGGAACTCAGGGACACCCCAGTCCGAGGCTGCAGTGCTGCCTGAAAGGCTGGCAGTCACTCCGTGGGGATGGGAGACCCTCCTCGGTGGGCACCGTCAGGACACTCAGAGGCAATATCTGAGCAGAGGCCAGGATGCGCGACGGGAGGAGGGAGAGGTGTGAAGACATCACAGGAAAGGGCCAGAGAGGACCTCGGTCACACAGGTCACAGTAAGGGCATCCAGTTTCGTTCCAAGTGAAGTGACAAGACTCTGAAGGATTTTAAGTGGAGAGAGTGAAGTGAATTAACTGAAAACTTAACAGCATCATTTTAGCATCTCATTTTCATCACTTTTATTTTAATGGAAACTGTAGCAGGAAATTCAGTGTTGACTCTATTCAAGACACAAGGAAGCTGAGGTTCAGCGAGGGTTGTGCCTCGTCCACCACAATTCACCTGGTCAGAGAGAGCACATCGAATTTGAGATCTTCTCATCCAGTGTATCTTGCTAATCTTTCTCCAGAACAGTTGCTTCCTACATGTCTGCCTGTAACCAAGTTACGTGCCACAAAATCAAATGTCAAATAGGAACATTTTCCTTAACTGTCCATATATCTAAAATTATTTCAGATCACACTGGTGGCATTAGGTTGAGTTGATGAGAAATGAAAGCAGCGGAAACTGCACTTAAAGATTCACCTAAAATAAGAATAGGGAAATGGTTTGAAATAAAAAGATTTAATCTGATTGAATGAAATAAGTTGCTTGTGACCAGGCTACTAAAGGCTCTATTCAAATATTCCACTTTTAATGGTTTCTCTCTGCAGAGATGGAATTGTCTGACCAGAGTGGTCCCCACCATGACCTGGGACCTCCTTCCCTGAGCTCACTTCTCGAGGTCAGCCATCCCCACTTCAGGGTCACTCCACACTTTACACCCTCTCACTGCTCATATTATCTTCAGCATCTGTTACAGTGTCCACCATGAGGGAATAAAATGCAATAAATATTTTTATAATTAACGCCATGCTCTAAATGCTTCAAAAACACAAAGATATATATATATATATATATGAGCAGTTAACATGTTGAGACAGTTAGAAATTGCTAAGGTATTGTCCTGAAGAAAAGAAAGAATTGAGGAAATAAAAATGAGAGAAGTGTACCCTAAAGCACTGCAGGCATTTAATAAATCTTACAAATAAGGAAGAAAGAAGCCTTTATTTTTGTGGTATGGTTGGCTAGATGCCTTGACCATCCTTTGGCTAAAAACAACTGAAAGTGAAGGGTAAAATAGAAAAATATATTTAAATACCCTTAACTCTCTGTCAAGATATTAAGCAGGAGTAAGAACCCCAAACACAGTGCAAGTAGGACTTCACAGAGGCGGGCACAGCACAGAAACCCAACTTCCACTGAAGACATTTACTGGTGGACGTATTTAGAGGTTGGGTCTGGAAGCCTGTGGATCAGGAGACAAGCCAAGGTTTGCCCCAGGGTGGGGGTGGAACGGAAGACCTCTCTTCAAATAAACTCCAGGTCTGAAGACTGGGAGAACAGGTTTGTCTTGAACCTTGGTATAGGGTGGAATGCTGAAAAATAAAAACTCAAGAAGAATTAGAAGACCCACACAGTTCCGTAATCACTGCCGAATAGTTATCAGTAAGTGAGCCCTCTCCTCAGAGAAGCCGCCAGCCGAGACAGTTCACAGAAAGCTCAACCAAATATTCAAGGATCAAACTCCTCTTGTAAAAACAGTTTCAGCATGTAGAAAAAGAGAGTCCAGAGATGCGTCCAGCGTATGTTTGTCATATGGACATGGATAAGCTCAGTGCGACAAGGGAAAATGGCAGGTGAGCCTCACTTGCGAACATTGAAAGGAAATTACAAACCAAGTCCAACAGAGTATGAAAAGGACAAAATAGCAAGGAAGTTTTAATTAAAAAATTAATAGACAAATCAATTAATGAATTCTGTCACATGAACACAGAAAAGGAGTTACACCCCATGTCACCTCATTAAAGATATGAAAATTATTTGAAAAAATATAACATCTATTCATAATAAAAATTTATAGAAAACAGGAAAAGTACTCTCTTAAGGTTATAAATCCTCCAACGAACAATTTTCATGCTTAATGGTTAAATAATTATGATCAGGAACAAGTCGAGAATCTCCTATAATAGCAGTTCTACTTAACTTTGTGCTAAAGGATTTGCCAGTGCAGTGAGGCAGGAAAAAGTGTAACTTGTTTAAAGAAAAATAAAAGTTATTGCTATTTATGTATAGAGAGTATTAGAACTAATAAGAGTGAAAATACAAATTGGAATAAAAACCATATAACATCCATACATAAGGGTTAATATAATGTAATAAAAAGATACCAATTATAATAAACATGATTAATTACAAAAAAGGTACCTTAAAAATACACAATTTTGTGAAGAAAATTATAAAACTTTGGTGAAATACATTAAAGAACATAAATTAAAAGGAGAATTATATCCAAATAATGGATTTCAAGACTTTACAGTAATATGAAGATGTCAACCTCATAAAACCTGGTCACCTTCTCATAGAGATTCAGTTCCATAGAAACCCCAACCAGAACTTTGGCTGAAAGTTGACAAGCTTTCTATCCCAGCACCAGCGCCCACTTGATACCTTGTCTTAACCAACCACACCGATTCTATGACAGTCTTCAGGGAGAGCTGCTCTGAAAGCCCACCCTAAGTGAGACATCAGTGCCCTCTACCCTCAAGGCCAGTGATACGGATACCTTACCAGGGCTTTTCTATTTTTTTCCATTACAATTATCTTTGAACATAATTGTGAGCAAAAAAAATAATAATAATCAAAATTTGTTTTTGTTCATGTAAAGCCCATGAAATATAGTTACATTTATGTAAAATTCAACACAAATACAGCTAAAAGATATTGTCTCACTACCTATGTAGAAACATATCAACGGAAGCAATGTCTTGATAAAAGCCACATTCTCGTCGAGGTAAATTAGTCACCTCTGAGTAGAGGGGAAAGAGATGGACTCCATGTATTAGTAAGACGGGCAAGGGTAATTTTTTTTTTCTTAATTGAGGATAGATATATAGATGCTAGTTGTATAATTGTTATTTAGTCTGTATACATAATCTAGTTTTTAAACTGTAAATAGACATTAGAAGAAGCTACAGCTTTTAAATGGTTTAAAAGTCAGATTCTAGACTATAAGCATTCCTATCTCCTGTTTCATTTAGTCCAGGTAACAGAAGCCCTGTAATTCATTATTGTTGTTCCCATTTTTACAGATTCCCCAGCTCCCGTGTCCTCAGTGGCCAGGCTGGCACAGGATCCCTCATTTAGATACTCCAGCCTCAAGGCTAGTGCTCGGGGCAAGCCTGCAGAAGGCACACCTCCAGGTGTGAACGTCCAGACTCACAGTTCACCTTACGCCTGAAACACACAGGGAAAACACTCCTACTGGGCTTCAGGCCTCTCCTCATCTTTCCATTTAAACCTGTTCTACTTAAGACACCAGTAATTTGGGAGAAAGAGAAAGACACTTTCAGCAGTAGGTTTTTTTAAAACATGCCTAAAAGGCTAATTTCGTTCACCACGAAGGAAAGCAATTGGCCTTCCTTGTCTACAATGACATCATCAGCAGAGATGTATCAGGTGCCGGGGCAAGAAAATAAATGCATCTGCAATAAAGATGCAAAATGTTAAAAGATTTAACCAACGAAGATCATCTTTGAATACACCGTATTCAAAGCAATTGGCATAATTTGTTTTCCTCAATCTTACCTTTAAGCAAATTTGCTTTAAAACTACTTTAGGCTGCATTCTGTTCACACAGATTGATAGGCCTCGTGTGTTCATTCGGGGGTTTATCCATTCAATGAACACGTATTCAGTCACCGTTCTCTAGGGTTGAGAAGACATTCTTGCCTCACCGCAGAGTAAGCACTTTTTCAGAACTAATTACCCTCTTTGTCAATAACGCAGGGAATATGATTTTAAAATATCACTTTCAGTAAGTGCTTTTGGAAATCCATATGCCAATAAGGAGGGAGAGTTTAAGAAAAGTTTGTGCTTGTCAATGCAGTATTTTAACCATTCCGGGTTTTGCCATTTATTTATTTTTTTTAATATAATTTATTTTATTATCATTAATCTACAATTACATGTGCAATATTACGGTTATTAAACTACCCCTTCATCAGGTCCCCCCCACCAACCCCATTACAGTCACTGTCCATCAGCGTAGTGAGATGCTATAGAATCACTACTTGTCTTCCCTGAGTTGTACTGCCCTCCCCGTGGCCCCCCAACATTACATCTGCTAATCGTAATGCCCCTTTTTCCCTCTTATCCCTCCTTTCCCGCCCATTTTCCCCAGTCCCTTTCCCTTTGGTAACTATTAGTCCGTTCTTGGGTTCTATGAGTCTGCTGCTGTTTGTTCCTTCAGTTTTTTTCTTTGTTCTTATACTCCACATATGAGTGAAATCATTTGATACTTGTGTTTTTCGGCTTGGCTTATTTCACTGAGCATAATACCCTCTAGCTCCATCCATGTTGTTGCAAATGGTAGGATTTGTTTTCTTCTTATGGCTGGATAATATTCCATTGTGTATATGTACCACCTCTTCTTTATCCATTCATCTACTGATGGACACTTAGGTTGCTTCCATTTCTTGGCTATTGTAAATAGTGCTGCGATAAACATAGGGGTGCATATGTCTTTTTCAAACTGGGCTGCTGCAGTCTTAGGGTAAATTCCTAGGGTGGAATTCCTGGGTCAAATGGTATTTCTATTTTGAGTTTTTTGAGGAACCTCCATACTGCTTTCCACAATGGTTGAACTAATTTGCATTCCCACCAGCAGTGTAGGAGGGTTCCCTTTTTCTCCACATCCTCGCCAACATTTGTTGTTGTTTGTGTTTTGGATGTTGGCCATCCTCACTGGTGTGAGGTGATATCTCATTGTGGTTTCAATCTGCATTTCTCTGATGATTAGCGATGTGGAGCATCTTTTCATGTGCCTGTTGGCCATCTGAATTTCTTGTTCAGAGAAGTGTCTATTCATGTCCTCTGCCCATTTCTTAATTGGATTATTTGCTTTCTGTTTGTTAAGGTGCATGAGTTCTTTATATATTTTGGATGTCAACCCTTTATCAGATACGTTTTTTATGAATATATTCTCCCATACTGTAGGATGTCTTTTTGTTCTACTGATGGTGTCCTTTGCTGTACAGAAGTTTGCAGCTGGATATAGTCCCACTTGTTCATTTTTGCTTTTGTTTCCCTTGCCCGGGGAGATATGTTCATGAACAAGTTGCTCATGTTTATGTCCAAGAGATTTTTGCCTATGTTTTTTTCTAAGAGTTTTATGGTTTCATGATTTACATTCAGGTCTTTCATCCACTTTGAGCTTACCTTTATGTATGGGGCTAGACAGTAGTCCAGTTTCATTCTCTTACATGTAGCTGTCCAGTTTTTCCAACACCAGCTGCTGAAGAGGCTGTCATCTCCCCATTGTATATCCAAGGCTCCTTTATCAAATATTAATTGACTGTATATGTTTGGGTTAATGTTTGGCTTTTCTATTCTGTTCCACTGGTCTGTGGGTCTGTTTTTGTGCCAATACCAAATTGTCTTGATTACTGTGGCTTTGTAGTAGAGCTTGAAGTCAGGGAGTGTAATTCCCCCTGTTTTATTCCTCCTTCTCAGGATTGCTTTGGCTATTCGGGGTCTTTTGTGGTTCCATATGAATTTTAGAATTATTTGTTCCAGTTCATTGAAGAAAGCTGTTGGTAGTTTGATAGGGATGGCATTGAATCTGTACATTGCTTTAGGTAGTATAGCCATTTTGACAATATTTATTCTTCCTAGCCAAGAGCATGGGATGCATTTCCATTTGTTAGTGTCCTCTTTAATTTCTCTTAGGAGTGTCTTGTAGTTTTCAGAGTACAGGTCTTTCACTTCCTTCGTTAGGTTTATTCCTAGGTATTTTATTCTTTTTGATGCAATTGTGAATGGAATTGTTTTTCTGATTTCTCTTTCTGTTAGTTCATTGTTAGTGTATAGGAAAGCAACAGATTTCTGTGTGTTAATTTTGTATCCTGCAACTTTGCTGAATTCAGATATTAGTTCTAGTAGTTTTGGAATGGAATCTTTAGGGTTTTTTATGTACAGTATCATGTCATCTGCAAATAGTGACAATTTGACTTCTTCTTTACCAATCTGGATGCCTTGTATGTCTTTGTTTTGTCTGATTGCTGTGGCTAGGACCTCCAGTACTATGTTGAATAACAGTGGAGAGAGTGGGCATCCTTGTCTTGTTCCCGATCTTAGATGAAAAGCTTTCAGCGTCTCGCCGTTAAGTATGATGTTAGCTGTGGGTTTGTCATATATAGCCTTTATGATGTTGAGGTACTTGCCGTCTATACCCATTTTGTTGAGAGTTTTAATCAGGAATGGATGCTGAATTTTGTCAAATGCTTTTTCAGCATCTATGGAGATGATCATGTGGTTTTGTTCTTCTTTTTGTTGATGTGGTGAATGATGTTGATGGATTTTCGAATGTTGTACCATCCTTGCATCCCTGGGATGAATCCCACTTGATCATGGTGTATGATCCTCTTGATGTATTTTTGAATTCGGTTTGCTAATATTTTGTTGAGTATTTTGCATCTACGTTCATCAGGGATATTGGTCTGTAATTTTCTTTTTTGGTGAGGTCTTTTCCAGGTTTTGGTATTAGAGTGATGCTGGCTTCATAGAATGAGTTTGGAAGTATTCCCTCCTCTTCTATTTTTTGGAAAACTTTAAGGAGAATGGGTGTTATTTCTTCTCCATATGTCTGGTAGAATTCAGAGGTGAATCCATCAGGCCCAGGGGTTTTGTTCTTGGGTAGTTTTTTGATTACCAATTCGATTTCGTCACTGGTGATTGGTCTGTTTAGTTTTCTGTTTCTTGCTTGGTCAGTCTTGGAAGGTTGTATTTTTCTAAGAAGTTGTCCATTTCTTCTATGTTTTCCAGCTTGTTAGCATATAGATTCTCATAATATTCTCTTATGATTCTTTGTATTTCTGTGGGGTCCGTCGTGATTTTTCCTTTCTCATTTCTGATTGTGTTTATGTGTGTAGATTCTCTTTTTCTCTTAATGAGTCTGGCTAGGGGTTTATCTATTTTGTTTATTTTTTCAAGAACCAGCTCTTGGTTTTATTGATTTTTTCTATTGTTTTATTCTTCTCAATTTTATTTATTTCTTCTCTAATCTTTATTATGTCCCTCCTTCTGGTGACTTTGGGCCTCATTTGTTCTTCTTTTTCCAATTTCAGTAATTGTGTCTTTAGACTATTCATTTGGGAATGTTCTTCCTTCTTTAAATAGGCCTGGATTGCAATATACTTTCCTCTTAGAACTGCCTTTGCTGCGTCCCACAGAAGTTGTGGCTTTGTGTTGTTGTTGTCATTAGTCTCCATATATTCTTTGATTTCTGTTTTGATTTGGTCGTTAACCCATTGATTAATTAGGAGAGTGTTGTTAAGTCTCCATGTGTTTGTGAGCCTTTTTGATTTCTTTCTAAAATTTATTTCTAGTTTTATACCTTGGTGATCTGAGAAGTTGGTTGGTAGGATTTCAATATTTTTGAAATTACTGAGGTTCTTTTTGTGGCCTAGTATGTGGTCTATTCTGGAAAATGTTCCATGTGCACTTGAGAAGAATGTGTATCCTGTTGCTTTTGGGTGCAGAGTTCTGTAGATGTCTGTTAGGTCCATCTGTTCTAGTGTGTTGTTCAGTGCCTCTGTGTCTTTACTTATTCTCTGTCTGGTTGACCTGTCCTCTGGAGTGAGTGGTGTGTTGAAGTCTCCTAAGATGAATGCATTGCTGTCTATTTCCTCCTTTAATTCTGTTAGTGTTTGTTTCACATATTCCAGTGCTCCTGTGTTGGGTGCATATACATTTGTAATGGTTATATGTTCTTGTTGGACTGACCCCTTTATCATTATGTAATGTCCTTCTTTATCTTTTGCTACTTTCTTCGTTATGAAGTCTATTTTGTCTGATACAAGTACTGCAACACCGGCTTTTTTCTCTTTGTTGTTTGCATGAAATATCTTTTTCCATCCCTTCACTTTTAGTCTGTGTATATCTTTGGATTTGTAGTGAGTTTCTTGTAGGCAGCATATAGATGGGTCTTGCTTTTTTATCCATTCTGTTACTCTGTGTCTTTTGATTGGTGCATTCAGTCCATTTACATTTAGGGTGATTATTGATAGGTATGTACTTATTGCCCTTGCTGGCTTTAGATTCGTGGTTACTAAGGGTTGAAGGGTTGCTTCTTTACTATCTAACAATCTAACTTAACTTTCTTGTTAAGTTATTGTAAACACAGCCTGATGTTTCTTTATTTCTCTCCCTTCTTATTCCTCCTCCTCCATTCTTTCTATAATAGGTGTTTTATTCTTTGCCTTTAGTTAGTATTTGGATGGTCTTCTTTCTTTGCTATAATTTTATTTTCTCTGGTGACATCTTTTTAGCCTTAGGTGTGCCTCCATCTAGAGCAGTCCATTTAAGATATCCTGTAGTGGTTGTTTATGAGAGGCAAACTCTCTCAACTTTCGTTTGTCTGGAAATTGTTTAATCCCTCCATCATATTTAAATGATAATCGTGCTGGATACAATATTCTTGGTTCGAGGCCCTTCTGTTTCATAATGTTAAATATATCATGCCATTCTCTTCTGGCCTGTAAGGTTTCTGTTTTGAAGTCTGATGATAGTCTGATGGGTTTTCCTTTGTAGGTGATCTTTTTCTCTCTCTGCCTTTAATACTCTGTCTTTATCTTTGATCTTTGCCATCTTAATTATTATGTGTCTTGGTGTTGTCTTCCTTGGGTCCCTTGTGTTGGGAGATCTGTGGCTTCTGGACTGAGACTATTCCTTCCCCAGCAGGGAAGTTTTCAGCAATTATTTCTTCAAAGACACTTTCTATCCCTTTTTCTCTCTCTTCTTCCTCTGGTACTCCTAATAATGCGAATATTGTTCCGTTTGGATTGGTCACACAGTTCTCTTAATATTCTTTCATTCCTAGAAATCCTTTTATCTCTCTCTGCCTCAGCTACTCGGTACTCCTGTTCTCTGTTTTCTATTCCATTAACAGTCTCGTGCATCTCATCCATTCTGCTGTTAAGCCCGTCGAACGCTTGTCTGATTTCTGCATTGTCTTTCCTCAGTTCCCTCACTTCCTCCCTCAGCTCTTGCACATTTCTCTGCAGGTCCATCATCATGGTTATGACTTTTATTCTGAATTCTTTTTCAGGAAGACTGTGCAATTCCATCCCTTCAGACTCCTCTCTGGGGTTGTCTGGTTGATTTTGGTCTGAACCATATTCCTCTGTCTTTCATGGCTATATAATTGGTCACTGATAGTTGCCACGTATGTCAAGTTGGGTTTTTTAAGACTTTTAAAAGAGAAAAGTGGAAAAAAAGAAAAAGAAGAAAAAAAGAAAGAAAAAAAAAAGAAAAGAAAAAACGAAAACAAAACAAAAAACAAAAGAAAACAAAACAAAAATGCCCACCGGACGTAGATTCTGTGGGAATGCTGTAGGTGGCGCTATTGCCCCCACTATTCCACAGCTGTGACTGCGCTGCTCCACAGGGCCCTTTATCACTCTGGCAGGGGTGGGAACGAATAGGAGGCTGTTGATCTCAGTAAGAAGTGTAAGTATGGCTACGCTTCCTCAGTCGCTAGCTAAGGCATCTGAAACTCCCCCGGACTCCCAGCCTGCTGGGCTGAGTGTGCTGCGGCGATCCGGCTCCTCCGCTGGGCTCCTGTCTCTTTAAGACCGCCGCCTCTTGGGGTGCCGAGTGCTCTCGGGTGTAGCTGCACGCTGTGTGCCTTCCTGTGTATTCTTGTCTCTCTTTTAGGAATAGATGTATTTGCTCTCTTACTGCTTCAGGTATATGATTCAAAGACTTCTCTCAAATTTCTGCTTTCTGTGGAGAGCGGTTGGGACAGAAGGAGCAAGAGTACAGGACAGGACTTATTGTGTTTTTGTGCCTAGTCTCCATCTCGATTTTGCCATTTATAATGAAGAACTTGAGTGGGATGGGACCAGAGGCCAGCATGAGAGGTTCTAAGAGTCCACTTCCGCCTACTCATGCCAGTTGAATGAGTCGGCAGACAGGAAGCCTTTGTTTGACTCCAGCAGTCATGACTGCCATGGAAAGAACACTCAGTTTAGAATCAGATACCTGGAATCCAAGTCATCCTCTCTCACTTACTAGCTTAGAAAATTATCCAGAATTTCAGTTTCCATACTTGTAAGTGAGGGATAAAAATACCTACCTGACTCTTTACTAAGACTTAATTGACACATTTTACCTGCGTGTCCACTGAAACTAATAAGGTATATAGGAAATATAAGGTATGGCCAAGATGGATGGATGAAAGAGAGAAAGAGAAAATCATTACCTCTGACCTATACAATGGTCAAGAAACTATAAGCACAATGAAAACAAAAACTGAAGTTCAGAACAGGGGCATATCAAGAAACTGTAGCCAATGCCAAATGACAGACACGTGGGGTTTGCAAGTGCGTGACAAAGGGTAGGAAATCCAGGTGCCAATTGCCAACTTCGCACAAGAGAGACAGCAGGTACTTTCAGCATTACCTGGGAAAAACAATTAAGTGGAGACCCTGGTTTGCCAAGCCAAACACAGCTGTTTTGTGCCATGGCTGCAGCAGTGAGTCAGGCTAGAGATCATTTCAAACACAATTTCCAGAGAGAATACTGATACTATACTGGTTTGGGTCCAAAACCAAACGTGCATTTTTTACAATGATAAACACTCTGAAATCTCTGGACTTGACAACAACAGAGAGAACTGGCCCTACGGTGTAGCTCTTCATGAGTGGCAAGGCCCCTTTTCTGCATTCGGAGGCAGCAGCACAAGGCATGCCCTCGATTCTTCTTAGCGACTTAGTCCTATATGATTAAGTATGATTTTAGTTGTGGGATTTTAGGAGCTGCTGCTTATCAAGCTGACATAATTCTCACCTCTTCCTAACTAGCTGAGAGCTTGTAGTAACATCATCAAATCCATTTAATGAGTTTTCTGCACCAGTCAATATGATCACGGGATATTTCATATCTTTTTTCAGTTTGTTGATGTGCCAAACTCATCACCTGATACCAAGGGCACACAGTGCTGGCATAAATTATTTACTGTCCTAAACTTGTGTTTCCCATCTCTCGTTTTTTTTTTCCTGCCATCATATCTACATCCCTTACAAGGGGTACAGAGAGTAACGTGCACCAGCACTTGTAGATAAATGCATGAGCTGGAAGGGGCGCACATGGCTTTAACAAATATCCCGTGATTGGAATATAGTCACATGATCACAGCTGTCTGCCAAGCAGTCTGGGAAATGTAGTCCTAACTGGGTGGTGCTATCCCAGGTCACCTCAGCAGGAGAGAATGGATGTGGGTGGTGACAGTTAGGTAGCAAGGGTCGTTTCCTGCAGCATCATTTATAATGGCAAAATATTTTGGGAAAAAGCTTAAGATGCCCAGCAGCAGACGAGTGGTTAAGTATGGCAGAATAATTTATGAGGAATACTGTGCCACCAGAAACAAAGAAGGCATTTCTCTATATGATGATCTGACATTAGCTCCAAAATTCACCAAGGAGGAAAACAGTGTAAATAGAATTCTGTCTCTGTGTAAAAAGCTGATAAATAATAAGGTAAATTTCTATGTACTTGTATTTTCAGGAGAAACTTTGTAAGGAAACACACCACCAATAAAAGTGGCTACTTGTGGGGTGGTCAGTATGGTAAAGAGGTGGAGTAGGAAGACCAAGAGTTCCCTCTGCTTACTTACATCTATGGTTTTGATATTTTTAGACCACTTAGAAGTACCATCTATTCTGGGATGAAAAAGTCAATGAGATGAACATTTTAGAACATTAAAAAAAAAAGAAAAGAAACTTCCTAAAATTTATGACTAATTTGATTAGAATAGGTGAGTCACTTCTGTAACAAATTCAACACAATGGTGCTTTTCCTGGAACAAATGGTATGCCTATTATTTTGTTCTAAACACTTATTTTTTTCATCAAACACTTTTGTTATACTTCTGTATTGTTTTAGCATGGAAATCTATATCTTTTCTCCATCAACTTTTAGAAATACCAGTTTGTAACAAGTGAAATTACCTTGCCTTCAAAAACAATCTTTTTCTATGCTCTCTTTCTGCAACTAATAAACTCTGGTATCTGTAATCATTTCATGATTCCTCTATGCAAGATCACTATTATTTATAATCTTTTCTCACCTTATGTGGAGATTGGATTTTAAGAAAGTTGGTTGTAAACAACTGCTTTTCGATGAGATTTTGTTAACACAAGTATGAAAAAACCCCACCCCCACCAACACATACACATAAGATTCTGGCCCTGATATGCACACATCTACCAGGTATTCAATCAATTACACACATGGACTCTGCAATGCGAGGATTTTATGGACGCAATTCAGGCCTCAAATCAACTTACCTCAAGGTAAAGGGAGAACATTCCAAGCGGTTCTGACCAAATCGCAAGTCAATGCTTTTACGAATAGAAGTTATTCCACTAATTGATATGTGGAAGTAGATGGAATAAAAAAAAGTTGCAAACTTTTACATAGCTGAGTAAAGCCTCATGATATGAAAGAATAACAGAAGATCAACACACACAATCCTCAAGATTACCTATTCTGTGAAATTTTACCATCTTGATATACCCAAAATAAATTGACAGGGAGTCAAGCATTGTTATTAATTTTAATATCATACTGCATCTCTCAGTGACATAGGAGAAAACCTAGTCTAATTCTTGCTGTAGATAGAGCTATATGCTCCTGATAACAACGATCCTAATAATTTCCAATTATTTAGCACTTAGTATATGCCAAGAGCCCATGAACACAAACAACCATGTTCATGAAAGATGAGACCACACTTGCTGTGTCTAAGCCTCACTTGTCCCCTTATTGGGACCCAGCATCCACATTATCCCAGGGTGACAACTCTGGCAGCAGGTAGCACTGAGGTCCGTGTTGTAAACTGAAGGCAGGCTCTCATCCCGCAGTGCCCCTCTGCTGTTTGATGTTGTCATCTTTCTGAAATATTCTCACTGCCTCGGTTCCTGGTCTCCAGTGCCTCCTCCTTGGTCTTCTTTGCAGGTCTTTGAGGCTCCTTGCTACTTGGCCAGTGGTGTCCCGAGCGGCCTGCCCCTGCTCCATTGCCCCCTCTATACACCTGACTCCGAGGATGACCTGACATGAATCCTGTGGCTTCAGGCGGCTTGCTCTTGTAGGCCCTTGATGTGACCAGTTCTGCCCCCTTAAGCTGCTGTTAGCTGAGTTGCAATCCCCTACCTGCTTTAGTCATTTACCCTCCTTTGAGCTTAAACCTAAAAAGAATCCAGTATCGCTATTTGGATTAATTGCAGAGGCTTTATGACGATCATTTACACCTCAGAGAGCCTTTATTTTTCTTACCTCCATGTTCTCAACCATGTTCTCACCATGGCTGGGCTTGCTGAGAAGTCTGACTTCTAGGAGAATGCAACACTAATGAAAAATGAGTCACTGAGAATCAGAAATACCTTGAGTAGAAAATTACTTTGTTTCCCAATGTGGACAAAAGAAGCTTAATGGTCTCTGAAAACACCAAATAAAGAGCGAAATAATTGCTTCATCTTTTTGAGGGTAGTGATCTCTGAAATTGGATAAAATAAAATAGAGGAATCAGCTTGTTTTACCATCATCATGTTGAAAATTAACAAAAGAATACTGACAAAGGAATGGAATACTCAACCTCTGGCAGTCAACCTGTTTCTATCAGACATAAATACTCTTTCTTCTTTCACTGATTACTAATAATAATTTTTTTGAAGTGAAATTAACTCCCTAACATATTATATCAAACTATTAATTATAGCATGACTAGGAGACCATTGAGATTTTTAATCATATGAACAAATGAAAATGAGAAAAATCAATTTTTTTGGTAAATGTTGCTTTAACGACTGTAATTATATCCAACTACAATGAATAGATTTAATTATAGTGAACGTGGGATGAATTATTTGCAGTATTAAAATTCAATTGTGGATCTGCTTGAAAGGAAATCAGTTTACTGTTGACACCTACCAGGCAAAAAAGCTTTACTTATATCACTTGAAACTATATCTTTGAAATGTTTAGTATCAGTAGTTAATATATTTAGTAAGTATTGAAAATAAAAACTGGAAGAAATGACAGGCAATTCCACCCCCCCAAAAAAAGAAAAATAATTTCCAAATTTCTACAGGTTATCAAGAAAAATTGGTACACTCCTCATACAGGCTTAATATTTCATCGACTAAACATAATGTTCTTTTACTAAGTCATAAAAGCTCAGATTGCAGTATGTTCATTTGTTTTATACCCTAGTCTTCCAAACAAGCTTAAAAACACTTTCTGGGAAAAAAGTATGTCTTCTCTTTATTTTTATAGCCCAACCATATTCACTACAATAATATCTAGCATAATGCTTCAGGCACGGAAGAGCTCACTCACTAGTAAAAACCAAAATTAGACTTTGCTTTGTGTTTTGTGAGTTTTAGTCCCAGAAAGGCCTCCCGAGTTTAGCTCAAACAAACCCTTAAAATTTTTAATGAGAACAAATTAGTTTTACAAATGCACATACAGATTGAACATAAAATCAGCTGTCTTTGGGGACATCATTTCCACAGACACATAATTAATTATAGCCACGAAATACAATATAAATAATGCACATCCACATTTTTCACATTTTGAAATGAGTGCAGACATATTTGATTCATTCTACCTGACAACCCAGAACCATCCAAATCAAATATAGGCTTTTTTATTACAGAGCAATCAAGTCTCTAATTAGGAACGGCATTTCACCCATCATCTTCCTATCACTACCATTGCAGCTTGTGCTTTTGACAGCCTAAAAAAAGCTGGATGGGAAAAATAACAGGGATAAAAATGATGATTAAAAAAAAAAAAAGAACTGTGGTAGATGTGTGATTAAAACAAGAAGTTATAAAACTTATCTAAACTTCAAAAGAGAAATATGTATGCTTAACCACCATCAGGAATTTTCAAAAAGGAAAGCTTGCCCTTGATCTTCACCCAAGCACGATGGTCACAGCAAGTAATCTGCTTTAATTATTATTTTATGTAATAACTTCCCAACGTTTGTTTTCCCACATTAGACCTCTCTTCTAAACTTTGCCTTCAGTCAAGAAATAGCACTGCCTCCTTTCTACACGACTACTCTACAGCTTTAAACTCAGCTGCCATCTGTTTGCTCAGCTGCTGACCTGAGGCTGTTTCACCTCTTGGGCATTGTTCCCTGTCTGTCCTCCTCGGTCTGTGTCCATGACACTGCCCTCTTACGTGTCCCAGTGGCCTCTCCTCTGCACCACGGTGGCTTCATACATACGGAAGATGAAGATAAAGCCCCCTCACCTGAGCTCACTCACTACTGCGGTTCTTCCCTGGGCCCTGAGGAAGTGTTTTCCAATCCTGCCCAGTGTGTGGCAAAGCAAGCTAAGAACTATTTAATAAAAAGTAAAGGTTCTGTGGTCCTATGTCATAGAAGATCATCGGGACAGACCTAAGCAATCCACTTTGTCACAGACCCCGAGGCCGTTGCCTGTGAGAATGAGCAAGAACAGTCTCCTAGAAGGAAGAATTAAGGCTCAATGTTTCCTGAACTTTATTTGACCGTCAAACCCGTTTTGTTTTTTTGTTTTTTTTTAGTAGACTTACTAGCATTTAGAGGACTATGGTTTTGGATAGGTTGACTTGCAAGATCCTTAATTTAAAAATTTTTTCTTGAGTCACAGATCAATGAAATTTGAGATCAGTCTAGAAGGAAGAAAGGGAAAGATTTCAACAGACAAATTCAGGGAAGAGAACATTACAGAGACAGAAGTCAGGACTTGGGCATATAGAAGCAGGCCTGTCTTAAGGAAGCATTGTCAGTGAGAACATTCACCGCCTTTGCGCCTTATTTTTAGATTGCTTATTTTCTTGATCATAGAAAATCAGAATAGGACTCTGGAGGAAAGTAAGAACCTGAGTCTATTCTTCCGAACTGCAGCTTTGAGGTAGATTTCCACTACTAGTTCAAGTACAAACCTTGGGATAATTCAAGTAAACATGGGATTTTAGCTTCAGAATGACTTGGAAACTTATTTCATGACATGAAATAGGAATATATTGATACTGCCACTTTGACAAATCAAAATATAAAATAAATTTTAATATATACAACTGGTATCCTTTCCTTTCCATTTCTGACCCTTACTCATGTGCCCATCCGCATCCCACTCCTAGAAGTATGGTTGGTATTGGAAGTCAGAAAAGGCTGAGCATGTTTCCATATTACTTGGTACACAAGTTGTCTAAAATACTCCAGTTCATAGAAACATAGAGTAGCCTGGTGTTTACCAAGGGCCTGGGGGACGGAAAAATGGAGAGTTATTATTCAGCAGTTGTTCTGTTACGCAAGATGAACAAATTCTAAGGTCTGCTGCACAACATGTCTATGGTTAACAATGTGTAGCATGCAAACATTTGTGAAAAGGGTAGATCTCAGGTTAAGTGTTCTTACCACAATAAAATAACATAAAACAAAAGAGCTGAAATTTTTGTATTTAGTTAAACTCAAAATGGCTCTTCATCCAAGTGACAGAGCTGCCTCAGATTAACCATCTCAAAGTAGTGGCTTCAAAACATGTTATCTCAGTCCTTCAGTCTACCATTTTGTCCTGGGACAGTCACAATAGTAGGTAAAACTGCAGGCCTATTATGTGCCAGGCACTACAGCTAACTGTGCACGTACCATCCCATTTAATCTTCTCAGTAACTTTATTTTACACACGAGGCCTGAAGCACAGAGTGGCTACAGAGTTTGCCTGAGGCCTTGTATGCAGTAAGTGGCATTGTGGAGACTGGACCAAACTGATTCTGGAGCTCATGCCCTTCTCTGTATAGAGACCATATTTTCTATCTGTGCCTCATGAAAGATTTGAGTGGTTTACTCTACATATCTGAGCCCAATCTTCTATCAATAAAATAAGGCTTATTTTTCCTGAAGGGGACATCATTTATAAATGCTCTAAGGATTATACAAATGCAGAAACTGGTAATAATGAAAGATAGAACTGGACACAGTAAGGACCAGCCAGGTCTAGAGACCTGGTTTCACTTCAGGATCCTATTTCGTGCCATCATGCCATTGTATAGATGGCATGAGCTGAGGATGATGTCTGCAGCAAATAGCAAATGTCTGCACACTAATTCCACTTATTAATCCCTCTGCGATTTCCTGAGAGGTAGAAATGTCAACATTGGTTCCCGTAACTGCTTATTTATTCTACAACTGGGAAAAAAGAGTCAATATTTTTTTCTCTAACATAGAGATTCACTTAATGTAACCATTCTGAGTACCCTTCGTCCCTTTGTGTTTCTGGTCAAACAGCTGTACGTCATGGTCTCAAACTTATTATCTTCAATTTAATTAGAGCAGGAGAAACACTTGAAGCAAAGAGGAATTGGCCAGAACTGCAGGAGGAAATTCCCCACCGTGCAGGACACACAAAGTCTAAGACATTCTTAAGGTCAAGTGAAGCGTTCAGAGTGAGAGAAGTCCTCTGACTTCCACGATTTGACCTCCAATGGTCTGACTTCAGGGCAGGCACATCACGGGGCCCTACCTCATCTCGCTGTCTAGGTCTGCGGCATCCCAGGGAACTGCTCCGAGGGGACACTCCTCAACAAAGATCTCCTCGATATTTGTTTGTGCTCCTTCCAGACCAGGAAAAATTAACCTAAAACTCTGAAAGGCAAATAATGTGTATGCAAACATAGCAGATAAATATCTGCTTATTTAGAATGTTCTCCTTGCTTGTAAATATTTGGAAAATTAAGGAGCAAACATTTAGGAAAATTAAGTAGCTTGAAGCTATACAAACATCCAAGCAAGGTCAACACGTTAGTGTGCTATCACACCATTGGTGTAATGGATGAGAGGGGACTGACAAGCTTTGTGGTCATTTTGGAGCCCTCCGCTGTCTTCCTCATCTGCCAACGGGGACAGGTCTGCTTCGGTACAGTGCTGCCATTTCCAGATGCCTGGTGGTTTGTGTAATGGCTCAGAGTCATCTGCGAAGAAACCACTGAGTACCAAGGAGCGGGTGACAAGAACGCCCAGCAGTACGCCAGATGGCTATCATTCCGGCAGCGGCCCCATATGGATGTGGCAAAGCAAGCTAGGGCTGGCAGTTATGATGGTGGAGTATAACAATGCCTGAGGTTTGACCTTGCTTATCCAAGTGCCCAAATTTCTTTTTGATGAGGTGGTAAGGGAGTATCCTTGATTTCATTTAGCTATGATTAAGGCCTTTGGCAAAATGCTAGATGATAGCACACTGAACACTTATCAGAAAGATGGAATTACATGATGTCCCCATAGCCAATTGTAGCTTCAAATTCCTGATTGTGTTTCTTTTTCTCCAGAAGACTTTATAAGCTTTATTACTTCAGATCCTTTATTATTGCCTAGAATACAAGGCTAAAGGACATAATAACAATCGTACAAGATGGTATTCAACTATAAATTGATTCAAGTAGATTTTTCTAAAAATCTGGGATTGCTGGAGGTATATAGCACAATTATGCAGGATACTTAGAGCTATTTCATTATCAGTTGCATACATGGATAGGATATGTGGACATACTAGACTTGGGTAGGCATTTCGGTGGTAGAGGACTGAGTGCACTGAATGATTTAAATGAGTAACTGAACTCACTAATATGTCTACTTTTTATTGTCCCATGAACTGACAATTCTAAACAAGGTCAGGGATAAATTGTATGTTGGGTGGCGGGGATATTTTGTTGGTCTAAGTTCCCAATGGTTGCTGTAGTTACTACTGAATTTGAATAACATATATGTAAACTACAGATTAAAGTATTTTTTATTACTCTTCTTTAATAAACATCATGGTCTACATGGAAGTTAAATTGGGGGAATTCTCAATCATTCGGTCATTCTGTGTCACTGGTGGAATTGGGGCGATAGCTCTGAACCATACAACTTGCACTGGATTCAGTTTGTGTATTTCTGCCCTTGTTCTGGGAAGTGCTACACTGAAACAGTATGTATGAGAAAAACAGTAATGCAGTGATGGTACAGACACAGAAACTGGACTGTTATTTTGGTTTTGTCTTTCTACCTGACCACTAAGAGATTGATATTTTGTTTGAATTTTAATACTGCATGAGTTTTATGTGTGAGGTGTTTAGTTAAGTACTTTTGCTTAGTAAGTGCAAATTTTAGTGCAGGCAGAAAGCATGTTACTGGATTGAAATACTGTCTTTAAAACTGCAAGTGAGTCTTTTGTAATTGTTCATTTTTGTTCTGTCACTGAAGAATGAACCAAGAAAATGAAATGTTCCATTGGTGGCTTGGCTTAATAGTTGCCTAAGCTGCTGGGTGGAGAAGTGCCCATTAGAAAGTGGTCTGCTCAGGGTGTCAAATGTACCATGGATGTCATTGTCCTCAATGTTTTATGAATTATTGAGTTTCACAAGGTGACTCTCCTCTGAACGAAAACCTTAGGCTTGATTCTAGCTAATTCTAATCATGATGAATCAGCCCAAAGGTTGGGGGAGACGTGTTGATGAAATTTGACGCTGCATTTCCAAACTGACTGCAGCGAATATGATGGGTCTCCATGACAGGAAGACCTCTTGGTAGTGAAGCCATTTCTGTGGCCCAGGAAGTGGATATCTTTTCTCCTATCTTCTACCTAAAACAATCTCAGAATCCAACACATGCTAGGCTCAATTAAGTTCCATTAGACCCTCAATGAAGGAGACTGGCAGTGCACCGAACTTACCAGGCAACGTGCAGATTGCTTAATTTCCCAGTATCTAGATCCCCCTCCTCTGTAAAATGGGAACAGCGATATGGGTCACTGCTATGAGTACATCTGCTATTAGGGTCTGTGAACAAATTTCTCTAAACTGACTTTGGGACATTAAGACTAGACATGTGTTTGTGAAAGCATCAAACTGCACAGCCTAATACTATGAAATGACAATACTTGAAACTGCAAAAAAGGGCTTCTTGAAAAGGTGTGAATGTGAAAGAAATATGATTCCTTGCTCCTTTGATTATCCAAAGGATTGGGATGATTTGCATTTAGTACAACGATATGTTATTACTGGAAAGAGCAAGAGTTTAAAATGAAGAAGATTAAAACACATTTCACCCTTGACCTCCTGTTCATCTAATGTCACACACTTTGGAAAATACTCTCTTAGTATCAACTATGTTGTATTATCTGTATGCTGGTGGCTCTTAAATCTTTATCTCCAACCCTGACCTATACTTTGATTTTAGACACATAGACCCCCCCCACCAACACACACCCACACATACACACACACACAGATATGCAGAACATCTCTTCCTGGCTTTCTGTGCACACATAACACTCCAAGTTAATAAGTTCAAACAATTAGTAAAACAACCTGTTTACCTTGTTACCAACTGAATACTATTTATGTAGAAGATCATTGCTATAGAGCCAAAATTTTACTCAAATATGGTTAGTTATCTAAAAGCTCATCCACAAAAAAAGACAAGCAAATCAATCCCTGGTTCAAAGTAGCCACATATGAATCTGAGAACTAATCAGAAAAAAATAGAAGGTGGCCACTACCAAGAAAATACCTAAGAATAGATTGTCCCCCCAGGAGTGGATGAATAGTATTAGTTTCATAATGAGAAAATCCAATTGAGTGTTTTATTTGAGTTCACGCAGGTCAGACCACTCACTACTGGTAGGCAAAATTCTCTTCTATCTGCTCAGCATTTTATTTTGGCATTATGTAGGCACAGGCCAAAGGATAGGAACTACACTGATAACTGCTAATCAAATAGTTTTCCTGAGATTAGTATCATACTTTGAACTTCCTTTCACAGAATGTAAATATGCACATAGCCAGAGAAATCACTGCTTTTGGTATAAGCTCAAGTCAGTAATATTTATCATTTCCTATAAAATCATTAATGTTTCACTCTTTTAATCAACTGTATTCATTTGAAAACACAAGAAACATTTAGGAATGTCATCTAAATAAGTGAAGGTCATTTGGCCTAAAATTAATTTGAATATATGGTCACAGAAAAACAGTTTTCAAGTTTGAAACAAGTCTGAGAATTAAAGTCAATAATCCAAAGTGTTTCTGAAACACTTAGTCTTAAAATCAATGCAAAAACAAAAAAATCAAACAAATCCAAATCATCTTTTCAGTCTCTTGAAATTAAATGTAGAAACAATGTCATCTTGGATTTTAAAACACTCCAAATAAGAAAGAATGATATTTTTAGGGAATTTCTTTACTGACCTACAGTCAGATTGCTATGGAAAATGTGTTTCCAAGGTAGACATTAATCAAAAAGAGAGGCATGGGGAACGAGCCAGAACAAACCCCTCAGAATTCTCAAGGTGATAAGTATCATCAAAAGGTGATAGGCTACTTGTGTTAATGACACATCAAAGCCGGCTGGCTAACGGAAGGAGATGGGTTGGACATCTCTATTTGGACATTCTATCTTAGGTTACCTAGTGTTATGGGCTAACCTGTATTGCCCCTAAAATTTGTATGTTGAAGTCCTAACCCCCAGTTCCTCAGAACATGACTATATTTGGAAACAGGGCCTTTAAAGAGGTAATTAGTATAAAATAAAGTCATTAGGGAAGGCCCCATTCCAATATGACTAGTGTCCTTATAGAAAAAGGAGATTAAGACATAGCCACGCATGCACACTGAAGACCATGGGTGGACAGGGCAGGAAGTCAGAAACCTGTAACCCGAGGGGGAGGCCTTGAAAGAAACTAACCCTGTCCACACCTGAACCTTGGGCTTCCAGCCCCAGAAGTGAGAAAATAAACATCTGTTGTTTAAGCCACCCAGTCTTTGGTATTTGTTATTGCAGTCCTAGCTAACTAATACGCCTAGTTTGATAAAAGTTCAATCAGATCAGATATTAACAAAATGCACAAAACAATGCTTCCTTTAGATCCACAGCGCTCAGAAATGGCAACTGGTCAATCTAAAAGTATTACTTGAATCAGTGTGATGGAATAATTTAATCATTTTATTATGTCTACAGATAATTTAATCATTTTATTGTTAAACTATTTCACAGTCAAAACTAGTATAATGCTTTAGATTTTATTATAAGGCAATGTGTATAAATTGGCATATGTACAATATATTGACTCAAAATATTATTTGACTCATTTTAAGATTTCTAGAAATGCCAGAGCCTCAAGAAGGCATAGATATTTTTTGTATACACTTTTCTATTAATGCATACCCACTCCCAGATTCTCTGGGATCTTTGCAATCTACTCTATAATGGCAACATTCTAGCAGACCCCTGTCCAGCCCAGGGACCAAATGTGCAAGGATGAGGGAGAGGCCTAGAGCCGCACTCAGAAGAAATCAGAGCAACAGCTACCAGCATGTAACAGGCAAAAAACGGGCATTGCTACTTAATATTTACCACAGCCCCCCAAAGAAGATATGAATCCCACAAACACTTATTGAAATGGTATGATATACTGCATGACATAAAACTTACTGCTAAAATTGATTTCACTTTATTTCTTTTAATTTATTTAATGCATCTACTTGACTATTTTAAATTATATATATGTGGTTTGCACTGTTTTTCTATTGGACAGTCCTGATGTAGAAAATTGGGTTTCAGGGTCAGGTTGAAGGGACAAGAGATTTGACAGGAAAGCAGAAGGGAGGAGACATTTCTGGAGAAATGAAGGTTTTCCTCGAATCTAAACAAGAAACTGAAGTTTGAAAGGAAAAAAGGAGGGGATTTATCAAGAGAGTATTGAAATGGATTTTGGGAAGTTGCCCGTGAACGAAGAGGTTCAGTGGCCCTGGAATGGAGCAAGTGGCCCTGGACAAGCAAAGGGCTTGTTTGTGGGCCCCAGGAGACTGGAGGTGCTCAGGGATCACTGACGTTCGCCTGGAAAACCCTTCCTGGGCTGCCCTCAGGTACTCTGCCACCCACATTTTCCATCAGCATCTAGTGGGGACTTGACTGTCAGCCTCAAGCACATTGGGCCAGCAGGAGGGATATTGTGTTGCAAAGTTTATCTCAGTCTCCCTGTATGTGAGATTTCACAATCTTATGAAAAGTGCCATGGTGCCCTAGTTGGATGATGGTGGGAAGTTACTCACAAGCGTAGCAGCAGAAAAGAACTGAGAAAGTCAGCAATCCGTGATCGGTGAAAGTGTCCATGACACCCCTGCTCTATCATCTCCCAGAGCAGCAACTCATTCACGCCATGAGTATGTCAGCAGAATTCCCAGTTTATCAAACCTAAATGGGGCTCCTGGATCTCTAACTAGGACCCTCCAAAGCCCAGAGCATTGACCTTACTGCTGTCCCTTGAGCCACTGCCGAAATGTCAATGGACATAACCTCCAAAAGTCATGATGGCTTGGATGGTGAACACGTTTCTCCCCCACTATGTTTTTCTCTCTCTGCCTAAGGACAGCCATCACCCTTCTTGAGGACAGGGATGATATCTGATATTTACACTTCTTATGATACCCAGCCGAGTGCCCGCTGCATAAGTGATACTCCACAAACGTGTGCTGAATTTAGTGGTCATGTAGACAAACCAAAATGCTGGTCCTGCTCAACAAGCTTCTGATCCCTTTCCAACAGATAATGTCAGGGTGTTGACACAGACGAGGAGCCAGAAGAAAACACTAGACAAGACCAAGTGAGCAAGGTATGCCTTTCAGAAAACAACTCCAGTCCCTACCCCTCTGTACCTTCTTTGAGGAACACTCTTTGTTCTTTACCATTGGAAAATAACTGTTAATCTAGCTGATACTTACTTGTCTTAGTGGCGGTTAAGTAGTTGAGCTATACATCAGCATTTCCATTTTCTCCGTATTTAGGACAGCGGGAAGCTAATTCTGCATGTAGATTTTAAGCTACAGAACAGGGTTTCTTGACCTTCACACTATTAAGTTTGGGGTCAGAGAATTCTTCATAGGGAAGATTTCCAGTGCTCTGTAAGATGCTGGGCAGTATCTCTGGCCTCTATCCATGAAATACCAGTAACATCTCCAATTCTAACAGTCAAAAAATGCCTCCAGACATCACCAAATAGGCCCTGGGTAGTGAAATCACCACTTCCGCCCCCACCCTCAGGTTCCCAATTGAAAACCACTGAAGTAGAGGAAGACAAGGTATAAATGGAAGGTATTTTCTTGCCCATGATATGAAAAAAATAACATGAACTAGGTAAAAGGCAGAGGGTCACTACACAATGGGACATTATCATACAATATTCTGCCTTTTACAGAAACTCTATCAAAGCAAATTATATGATCGGAAAAAATAATGACATCATATGGGCAGTTCAGTCAAGCACTTGGTGATTTTGATCCACACTGAAGTTAAGTAAAGAATAAAGTTAATGTACCATAACTTGCTAACTCATTTGCCCCCAGCAAGAGCCCATGTGTTTCAAGAAATAAAGAACTAAAGCTCATGCACTCTGGATTCACAAT
Source organism: Smutsia gigantea (assembly GCA_032199065.1). Classification (NCBI taxonomy): domain Eukaryota; kingdom Metazoa; phylum Chordata; class Mammalia; order Pholidota; family Manidae; genus Smutsia; species Smutsia gigantea. The sequence goes on along the minus strand of JAVSCE010007407.1, from coordinate 192,121 downwards.
GAAATTGGATCATCATAGTTCATACCATCATGCCCAGGCTTTATGATTTAAATGCACTTAAGTTTCAAGACCAATTTATTTATAGTACTTTATTCATAGTACAGAAACAAAAACACTGCAAATTCTGCTCCCAGTTCATGATTTTAAATGAATTCCAAAGACTCACATTTTGGGCAAAAATCTCAGGTTACTTCTGCCAGCACTCAGAAAGCCTTTGTATACTCTATGGGTAAGTTTTATGGTACATATTGTCTCATTCCCTTTTAGGAACTACTTGAACACTGAGGAACAAATTCACTCACCTCACAGGACCCTGGACCCACTGCTTTTGGTGCTCGACTTGCCAAGTGGAAAATCTTTAGTCATTTTTCCCCATTGTACCAGGTTCTTAGTAATATTTGGCTGTAAGGCATAACTGGAAATTCAGGGGTAGGACGTCCAAATGATGTGTATAAATACTCAAAGCTTATGATCAGGACAGCTATAAAATTTGCACGGCCTGGTACAAAACAGAATTGTGTGGCCCCTTGTTCAAAGATTATTAAAACTTTCAAGAGGGTAAGCAGGGAGCACTGAAGAAGGCACGGGCCCTTTGTTGCGCAGGAGGCCCCTGCCCACCTGCACAGGACTCAGGCCCTGCTCGGGACGCCGAGTCAGCTCTGCCACTGTTCTTTACATGGCCTCGCGGAGGTCCCTTAACTTCTGCACAGTGTCCCTTACCCAAATGAAAACATGGAGAATGGTGTCTTCTTAATCAAGTATGATGAGTGTTAATAAAATCAGCTACTTTAATCCTCTCCTATTTGGAACACCATAACCCAATGGCTGTCCTAGAACACTCATGAACGTATATTAAAATCACCATTATTTCTGTCCTACCTGGCTTACATTAATTTGCTTTCTGAATCAAAGAAGATTTAAATGGGGTGTGTATGCTGTAGATGTAGAGACCTACAAAGTACTGAGAGTGGGTTCCACAGGTCCCGGGGGGAAACTTGGTCTCATTATTGCACAACATGGCATGCACAAGTATCGCTGTTTTTTGCATCAAGGATTTCCTTGCCCGCAAGGGTTTTTATAGAGAAAAATATGACCGAGAACTGAGAGACTCCCTGTCACATGGTTCTTTTGTGAAGAGCCCCTACTTTCAAAATGCATAGTTGCAGCCATTGGTCAAAGAGCACATTGTTCTGTGAGCCTGTGGAGTTGATAGGGCAGCTCTGAAATCTAGGATGCATGTGTTCCTGCAAGAAGAGACGACCCTCTGCATACCTGCAGTGCTCTCTGGCATCTGGTACACTGGGTGCTCCTCTAAGGGGGCTGAGAACAGGGATTTGGGTCTGTCGTAAAGTCTCTTCTGTCCCCAAGTATGGGAACTGTCTTAGTCAGCTCAGGCTGCAAGAGCAGAACACTGTACGCCTTGGGCTTAAACAACAGGCGTTTACCTCTCACAGTCCCGTAGCCTGGAGTCTGAGATCAGGGTGCACGTGAGGCTGCGCTGTGGGGGCCTCTTCCAGGCTCGCGGGCAGCTGCCTTCCTGCAGAAAGCAGCAGCTCTGGCCTCGTCCTTCTGCTAGGAGGGCACTCCTCCCCCGGGCGGGCTGCACCTTCTGCACCTCAGCTGACCTGATCACCTCCCAAAGGCCCCACCTCTAAACAGCGTCCCAAGGGGGTCTAGGATGTCAATATACTGATTTTAGGAGGGCACAAACCTTTTGTCCATAACAGGGACGATCCCAAGGGAGGTCAGAGGTGGACGGCACACTCGTAAATGGAAGTCTTAGCAAGTGGACCCAGTATGACCAAGGGAAGAGGCTGAACCTGAGGGGCAGGCAGCACTGTGATTGCCAAGGGTCATGTGTGCTACACTTCCCAGGGGCCTCGAATAGACTCCTTTGAGAGCCAGCCAGCCACAGAGTGGCAAGAGGAGCTGAACCACTGATTTCACTGCCCTTTTCATTTGTTCCTGAAGAGTGACATGGAGCTAACAGTCCTCCAAGACGTGGTTGCCGTTCAAAGTGGACTCTCTCAGGCAAAGTCCCTGGGAGCCAGAGAAGTGAAGGTGGCTCCAAGCCAACAGGTGCCAAGAAGCTGGGGAGCTCAGCCAATAGCCTGCAAGAAAGGCATGCTGCCCATGCTTCATTCCAAACACAGCATAAGCCATGTGATCTAAGAGGATTTTCCCCAGCCGAGCCTCGGTTGAGACACCAGCTCTGGCCCATTCCCCGACTGCAGCCTTATGAGACCCCCAAAGCAGAGGACCCAGAGAAGCCATGGCTGGACCCCTGACCCGCAGCAATTATACATTATGGCAAGCTGCTAAGCCAGTGGTAGAACCATTATACTGTAATAGAAAACTAATCACTGCTTCCAAGGTTTTATTTTTCCTTTCCTTTAGATATCGGTATGCCTCATGGTTCTATGAGAGACCCAGAGCCTTTTCTCACTCAAGAGAACTTGCTGAGCTCATTTGATTGCACCGCAACTACACAAACACTGATGATTTCTGAATTCTTTATTTCTGGCCCAAATCTCTTCCTTAGGCTTCACACTGACGTAGCCACCTGCTACCTACCTTCCCCAGAACAAGCTCAGATTCGACATGCCTGAAACCGCACCCACCACCTGCACCCACGTCCCGTCTCCATGGGTCTTTCTGGTAAACCTGAGCAGAAAGCTGGGAGGTCCCTGAGTTCTTCCTGCTTTTTTCTCAGCCACAGGGTCATGCAGGCTGACTGCCTCAGTGCTCAGTCTGTCCCTCTCATTCCTGCTACCACAGCTTAGCATAGGATCTTGTCATTTCTCTTATCATATCCTTCCCGTGTCTCCCTCTCAAAAGCCTCTGAGTAAAGAACATTCTTTGTGCAAAACACTACCTAACCGTCACAACCCAGTGTAAACCTGAGGTCCACGACACAAGGAGGCTCTACCCTTCCCTCCTTTCCCTTCTCGTCCGTTGCCTCATCAGCTGCCCTTCAACTTGTAAGAAAGCCTCTGCCCCCACGACCCCCACCAGTGTGCAGGTGTCTCCCCTTCTGCCCCCTAAAACCCCACCTGCCTTGCAACTTTGTATATGATCATCAGGTCTGTATGTCCTTCCATGGAGACACACAGCTCTGCCCTCATCCATGTTGTCACAATGGAAGGATCTCTTTCATTGTTTGTTGCTAAACAATATTCCCTTGTATATATGTACCACCTCCTATCCATTCAACCATCAGCAGACACTTGGGGTGTTTTCACATTGTAGCTCTGGGAATAAAGGGGTTCCCCACCTGGGGCAAGTTCCCTATCAGTGAAGCCGAAGGAGGACAAGGGGAAGGGCAGGTTGGTTAAAGCATTTTATTTTCACAGCTGTCTCTCACTCAGCTTCCCCTGGCATGCTCCCAAGTCCTTCCTCTCCAGTCCCTGAGCAAAACCAGCTCTGTCCCCTTCAACCCCAGTGCATGCTCTCTTCCCCTGCCCGCCCCTTCCAGCAGGAACTCTGTGGGTGGGTCTCTGGTGATTGCTGGGCACCAGACCAATTAGATACCAGGAATGGAGGGAAAGAAAAAATGGCCATTTTCTCTCCACCCCTTGCCCCAATGGGAGGCTCTGCTGTGGTAAACATCTATTGGTATGCAAATGGCTAAGGCCAAGCAGGAAACTGTGGATATTCTGGGTGAACACTTCCATTTATCCCACACGTATCTTGGCTATTATGAATATTGCTGCAGTGAACATGGGAGTGCAAATGCCTCCTAACATCCTGATTTAATTTCTAGGCCCAGCAGTGGGATTGCTGGATCATAACGTAGCTCTAGTTTTAATTTTTTGAGGAAGCTCCATACTGTTTTCCATAGTGGCTGCACCAGTTATATTCCCACCAACAGTGCACAAGGATTCCCTTTTCTCCACATCCTTGAGAACACCTATTATGTCTTCTCTTTTTGATAACAGCTATACTAACAGCTGTGATGTGATATCTTATTGTGGTTAGGAAGTAGTATTTTTAATTGAAATTACAGATTTTTATGCATATTAATAAACACATTCTGGGGTTCCTTTTTTGTTTCAATTCCTATTTTAGATAGTTACCAATACAGCATTAAAGTTTCTGCTAGATACTAAATTGCCAAAAGTAATTATTATAGAAGAGCAATTTTATGGCATCAAAGAGTTCAGAGTCTTTATGATATTTGCTCATTCTTCCAGTTCAAGTGAGCAAAGAAAGCTATTTTACCAAAGGATAATTGTGAAATGAATTTCCTATCATCATCCTATACTTTACCACTTTTGATAATCACACATAGAAATACCTTCTAGTAATAAGAAAAGGATAAAAGTAACAAAAGATTTCATGTAAAGGACAATTAACCTTCTAAGTTTTCCCCAGAATAAATGCGGTCCTTTGATTTCTTCCATCTTTTCCATTCAGGTGTTAGAATAAAAAGCAGTACAATGATCAAATAACTTTTCATACCTTTTGAGACTCCTTTTACATTTCTCTCTTACTCTTCATATAATGGCCCAATACACTCTGGAGATCGTGAACGATGACAAAGTGGGGAAATTAGTTTAGAATAAAAGTCAAGCTAATACTATTCTCTGAAGTAGTAACATGAAAGCAAATGCAATTTAGATGGCAAAATTGTTCAGAATCTAAACGTACTACTCTGGAAATTCAATTTTTTGAGGAAGCTCCATACTGTTCTCCATTGTAAAGGTCGTCCACTCATAAATGTTAGTTGAATGAATTCACTTTTGGGAACCATTTTCAAAACTTTTATTTGTTTTACTTACGTGAGTTTTAAGTGTTATATACTGAGCACAGAGAACCCTTTATAAATTCAGTTTCAAAGATCAACCCCTAGAAAATTAAGAATGGGCTTAAGGGATAAATTTAAGCATCTGTTAGAAATTTACAGACTCAAGTTTCAGAACAAGGGAAAACCTATACAATTGGTATAACTTTCTATAGGGAAAACTCTGAGAAATAAAGGTTTTTAAGAGCGAGACATGTCCTTGAACTTTCGTTTCTGTAGGAGGCAAAATATGCAGGGGTCTCCAGTAGATGTATAGCAAATTTGGCCTAAGGCTTATCTGAGGAGAAGCAGAAAACAATTACAGCTATTAGACAGGGGAAAAAAACATTATAGTGGCAGGAGTTTTAACATTGTAAAGAAGGAATAGACTATGAAAGAATACAAAAGCCAAGAAAAAAATCCAGTTAAATGTTTTCTAACCATGTAAAAAACACACTTTAGTTTGGGAATAAATGGATAAAACATGTCAAGGGCAGTTGATAGTATGCCATATTTTATTAGTCTAGTTTTACTTCTCCAAAGCTTATTCTAAATACCACTAGTTTTTTTTCACAGATAACAACATCAATCAATTGTATGCTTTGATGTCAACAAAGCTTTATATTGGTCACTTTCTTTGGTTAAAGCTGTTTGTTATTATTAATCACTGTTATGTAAAGTAGAAATTCCTTCTGTTTGTTTCAAACTGATCTCTTTTTTTAGTATTAAAGGAAAGCCTCAGTGGGTGAAGAGGGTTGGTTTACCCTTCAAACCGCAGTAGACAGACATCCGAGGGGAGTTGAGAGTCACTGACTGTGTCCCAGGTGGTGTGGACAGGGATGCATGTGTGTTTCGGGGCTGTGTTTTATATAGGACTCTTCTTCCTGTTTCAGGGTGAGCCCATCTTTCCTGGTTATTTTCTTCTTACTCACAAGCCTCCCAGGTTCCTCTCCAGTTTGCAAGGAATTGGCAACAAGAAACAAGCCAGCAATGAGACCTTCACCTATTTACTATGACCTCACAGGCTCCCTGGGAACATGTGAGGCACACAAATGATGAACAGGGTAAAGTGATTAACGTGGAAGGGAGGTGTCCTGATGAAGGCTTCAGTAGGGTCAGCCAGCTGGAGCTCTTCAGGGGACAGTCCAAGGGGGATATGCGTGTCCCCACCCGCGGGGGGCCAGCTTGGGCCATGAAGCCAAACGTCTGGCTGGCACAGGATTTGCTGGTAAACTCAGCTAAAAGTCAGGCCCCTGTGCTGAGGCTGTCAGTTAAAACTCCTCTCCTAAAATAATTTGACAATACAGAAATGAATGCAAATCAGTCTCTTCTAGAAGCTATTAGACAGTTTTCCCACCCACTCCCCTGTGCTGCTATTTCAGAGCTCAAGGCAGAGGGAGGCTGCCAGAGGATTATGTAATGCTAATTGTGTAGATAGGCTATAATTCCTGAAGTTTCTACTGCATTCAAGAGAACCATTTCCAGAGTCAGCCCATGAGAAAGTGATAAAGTGGTCCATAAATAAGGAAAGGATGAGATTACTTCTTAAGGAAAAGAGAGAGAGAAAAGCTTTCATTTACTTTTCTGCAATTTGCTTTCTTCCAAGTTACACGAATAATTCAAGAAAACTCATCTTGAATCTGCCATCAGACCATCAGCTGTCACCAGGATCACCTAGACAGTGGGCCTGCGTTTCCTGCGTCCATTTGCCGTCCCCCAGGCTGCCTTCTGCAACACACACAGCTGCCCTGCACTGCTGAGGAATATGCTCACCCCTCCAGACACCCAGAACCAGGCTGTGGAATCCCCAACCACCTTAGAATCTGTATGCTTGGCCTGAAGCTCCGTGCAGGAGTGACCGGACCTTGAGTCCCTCTAGATTCCATTTCCATCCCCAATTAATATGCTGGATGATAGCAGTGAGCGATGCTGCTAGGTGTGTTGCTGGGACAGATTCCAGCAGGAAGGGAAACCAGCCCCCTTGTTCATCAGCATCCTGACCGAGGTGTCAAGAGGCTGATGAACACACTGACCCCACGGCATCAGATTTCTACACGATAAGGCTTCTTTCCTTCCCAAATCGCCAAAAACTTAACACCTACTTCAAAAAACCAAAGGTTGGGCTGGGAGTTTTGAATTTACGTTGTGACCTTTTTAAAGCACAAGGGACCCTGTAGTGAACAAGATAGACAAGATCCTTTACGGATAATATTTCAAACATTGGTGGCAGGAAGAGAGATAGACAATGGAAAATGATCAAATCATTATGAAACTGAAGGACAGGCAGGGATAATCATGGTGGAGTCAGCAATCAGAGCAAGGACCAGAGATGGACTGGGGGCAGGCTGGTGCTTAGGGGATGCGGGTCAGAGAGGGCCGCCTGTACACGAGGTCTGGAAGGAGGGGAGGCGAGACCTCCACGCCCCTGGGGGGGCACAGGGAGCTGGGGGCAGCAAGAGCAGCGGCTTGGCCCAAGGAGCATCTGGAGAGCCGTGGGCAGAGGGCCAGCAGCCCAGGACGCAGTCAGAGGACCTGCTCTGCCCAAGGGGGCACCCTGTGACCCAGGAGCATCTGGAGAGCCGTGGGCAGAGGGCCAGCAGCCCAGGACGCAGTCAGAGGACCTGCTCTGCCCAAGGGGGCACCCTGTGACCCAGGAGCATCTGGAGAGCCGTGGGCGGAGGGCCAGCGGCCTGGGACGCAGTCAGAGGACCTGCTCTGCCCAAGGGGGCACCCTGTGACCCAGGAGCATCTGGAGAGCTGTGGACGGAGGGCCAGCGGTCCGAGATGCAGTCAGAGGACCTGCCGGTGTGTCCACGGAGGGCCCTGCGAGCCCGAGGAAGGAATCTGGGCTTTCTCCAGGTGTGATGAAAAGTCCTGGAGGCTTGTGAGCAGGGAATGCTCTAAAATATACTTAAAAATGATCAATCTTGGTATGTGTAGAGGGAAGGGGGAGACAGGTAGGACCCAGATGTACGGCCAGACAATTTATACTCTATACTAAGCCATCTGGCTGAGGGGTTAGGGGGATGGAAACCCAACCCGGACAGTCACAGGTCAAGCCTGGGAAGGGGGCGCACTGCTGGCCACCACGAGAGCGCCTCATTGCAGACGGGGACAGTGAGCCCGCCAGGGCAACTGCGACACGTCGCCACAGACGGAGGCACCCTCGGCAGGTAACTCCTCCTGAAGCCTCTCTCCACGGTCCGCCGGTCCGCAAACAGGCGCCTTCCTTCTGGGTCCCACTCAGTCTTTCCCTGCGACTGTGTCCCAAGGTCCTGTCTCACTGGGTCAGGGCCCTCCTCCTGACCTCATCTCTCCCCGATCACCTCTCTAAAGGCCTGTCTCCAAATGCTGCTCCAGTCGGAGACACTGGGGGTTTAGACTCCCCAGGAAACTTGAGGTGACACAGTTACCCCCATAATAGGAATAGAGATTTCTAAAGAGAGCTGATCACGTCTTGAACCAAGGTGGCTGCCGTGGAGGAGGTGGAAAGGAGCCTGGTTTCAACATGCTTGGAGGCAAGTCCCGCAGGACCTGCTGGCGCTACAGTACAGCCTGTGAGGGAGACAGACCGACCTCGAGATGAGCCGTGTGTGCCTGCATGAACGGCAATGCTCCTGGGGCAGAAAAAGGTTGGGAAGGAGCAGATAGTGTGAGGGGGTGGTGGGGAGTAAACCCCACGTCCTGATCTGGACATGTCGACTGGGAGAGGCTGGGGCGGCCTGAAGTCTGGAGGGGGCTGGGGGACAGGATGGACTAAGATACAAATTTGTGATTCATGGGTCAATAGGTGACATGTCAAGCTCTGGGGCCACATGGGTCACTCAGGTAATAAATGCAGCTAGGGAAGAGGGCTGCCTGTTAGGAGCCCAGGATTTGGAGGTTGGAGACAGGAGGCAGGACCATCAAAGAAGGCTGATGGGTGAGGAATAACCCAGAGAGAGAGAGAGAGAGAGCAAGGGGGTTGTGAGCTCCTGGAAGCTAAGCGAAGAAAATGTCCCCAGAATGAAAGAAGAGTGAAGCGTGAATAAGTAGCATGTCCAAGGCTGCCCCACCCAGGGTGCCCAGTCATGAGCGGCACAATGGAGGGTAACAACGCTGGGAGAACAGCCAAAAACAATTAATGAGATGATATCAGTAATTCCTTACCTATCAATAGTTAGTCTAAATGAAATGGATTACATTCTCCAGTATAAAGGTGTGGAGTGTCTGGATGGAAAAAAAAACCCAAGAACCAACTATACACTGCTTGTAAGGGACTCACTTCAGCTTTAAGGACACAGAGAGGCTCAAAGTGAAGGATGGGAAAGGTATTCCAGGCAAGCAGAAGCCAGAGGAAAGCGGTGGTAGCTATACTTATTTCAGGCAAAGTAGACTAACTCAAAAGCTGTAACCAAAGACCAAGAAATAGACAACTATACAATAATAGTAGAGACTTCAATACCCACTTTCAACCATGGATACATCATCCAGACAGAGTATCATAAGGAAACGCTGGACTCGAACTAGACGTTAGACCAAATGGACCTAAACAGACATAAACAGAACATCCCACTACCAGCAGCAGAGTACACGTTCTTCTCATGTATTCTCCAGGAATACATGGAACATTCTCCAGGACGGATCATGTGTTAGCAAATCACAAATTAGAAAAACAAGTCTAAGCAAATTTAAAAAGACTGAAATCATACCAAGTATTTTTTTCCAACCACGATGATATGAAACTAGAAATCAATAACAAGAATAAAACTGGAAAATTAACAAATACATGGAATTCAAACAATAAACTCCTGAACAACCAATGGATAAAAGAAATCAAAAGGGAAATTTTTAAAAAGGCTTACACCCAAATGAAAATATATCAAAACTAATGGGATGCAGCAAAATCAGTTCTAAGAAGGAAGTATATAGCAATAAAAACTTGCATTAAAAAAAAAAGAAAGTTATCTCACATAAACAACCTAACATTCTACCTCAAGAAACTAGAAAAAGAACAGACTAAGCCTAAGGTTAGCAGAAGGAAGGAAATAACAAAGATCAGAGCAGAAATAAACAAAATAGAGACCAGAAAAACAATAGGAAAAAAATTATTTTTTAACAAAGTTTTCTTATTGCACACTCCCTCCTAGACTATTATCTCCTTAGGAATATATATTGTTTTCTTCACGAATTTGTGTCCTGCACCTAGGACAGGCCCTGAATATTTAATAAATATGGAAAAGAAGGACGGAAGGGGGGAAGGATTCTACATTGATGAAATATACAAGGCTAGGAATGATTCTACATACACAAATTTTATTTGAGAAGTGCAGAATAAAGGATTCTTCCCTTTGCTTCACCCTCCTGCCACAACTAAATTGACAAGTCGATTTACTCAGGAAACAGGGCATAAAGAGGCTAAGACCTTCGCTTTGCATCTCCCAGAAAATAAAGAAACAATTTCTTTCATGAAAAGAGTTTGCAATGCGCATCACAGAGTTGTACTGTGAAAATCAAGCGAAGGGTTTTGGGCAGTTGGGCAGCCGCTTCCCTCACACACAGCCAGCTCTCTATTTGGAGAAGGCACGCCGGCTCCCAGGAGGGCTGGGATCCACCCTCACCCGCAGGAGCTGGATGCCCATGGGTATCTTAAATGCCAGAGGTGGGTTTCTTTCAGTTGTTCCCACCTCTTCTGGGTTATTTTTAAAGAATAATGAACAAAGATGACTCACGCGCAGCCCTGCAGGAAAGGAACAGACCTAAGTGACATTAATGCATGGTTTGCCGAGTCAACTTTTGAGAAAAATCAACCCACCCTGCTTCTCTGCCCCCTTAGGAGACTTCCCTTCCTGCTCCACTTTTAAGTCTAGTGAAGGGCTCAGCTCTGTCCAGCCATTAACAGGATGACAGTCAAGATGAGGGACACACAAAACTTCCTCTTTTAATTTTCTCTGGTTTTAGGAAAATGCTTAAATGATCTCCCCAGTGACTATTTACTGTTCCTGTTTCTTCCCTATCTTAGTATATCTGCTTTTTATTCTTAGCTCTCAGTCCTCAAACATTTTCTTTGAATTGCTAATGTGAGCACATATGGCCATTCATTCACTTCATAGCCACCTTGTGGCTGAAATTGCTGTGTTCATCAAAACCTCATTCCTCTTCACCTAGGCATGTAGCTAGATGACCCTTCTCACACATCTTAGAGTTAGATGTAACCAGTGGTCTCCACCAGTCCTGCACAGGCTACGTCCATGTGGCTCATACAAACCTCCCCACATCATTTTTCCACCTCCAACCGCCAGGATCAGAGGGCCCAGCAGAGGACCCTGAGGCCCCGGGCATGGCCGAGCCACAAGACGAAGGACTCTCACTCTCTGAACCACCACAGGAGTGGCCACTGAACCATTAGATCAACCTGGCCCTGAAATAATTAGGAAGAAAGTCTGCATCCTTCTGACCCCCCACTCTGGAGGGAGTGCACAAGAATGCTGGCACATTGATTACTGTTGGCCAGTGTTAGTCGGGGTCCAAGAAAGAATGGACTCCAGCAAGAGCTGGCTGGCTTTCCAGAAGAGATCAAAGGAAAGAAAGTCCTTATTTGGGGAGGTACACAAGGTTGGAAAGGGCGCTTGCTAAGAGAAAGAGCTAACCGTGCTCTGGTGGCAGCCAGGACACCCAATAAAACTTATCAGTGAAACAAAGAATCTCAGCAGGGTAGCAAAGGTCAGGTCAAGGGCATCTCCAAAGGCTAGTATTTCAAATAAACCCAAGCGGTCATCAGAGATTACACAGAAGTCCAAGAAATCAATCAGGCTTGATGATTATGAAGCAAGCCCTAGGCGTGGTTATTAAGGGATATGGAACCAACCAGCTGCAAATTCATGAGAAACCTTTGTCAACAAACCTATTGATGAAGAAACTCTAAGCTTAGTGTTTACTCTTACTTTTTTGATGCTTAAACAAGCTTTGGGTCTCCCAAATTCACCTGAGCAGGAAGCAGAGAGCAAAGCCTCTGCAAAGTCCTAGGGGACCTACTACCATCCTCACCTCATGTACAGCCACAGGGATGAGGGACAAAGGACAAGGAGGAAGGGATGGACGGTCTATGTAAGCAAATCCCGTTTTGATTCTTCTTTGTGCTCATGGAACTACTAGCAATTTCCATGCTACCTCCAGCCATTTGTGATCCAGGAAACTGGGTGTCATCTGCCACTCTTCCTTAAGGATGTGGCCCCTCTGCCCTCTGCATGTAGAGGGGCCCACTCTCGTTACTGTGCCTCACAGGAGTAAACAAAGGCCGTATCTGCTGCTTTAGGCTACCTTTTGGGCAACCAGAAGGCTTTCTTGGGCCCTGTGCCGGAGACTCACTATACCTTTTGTCCCACGACTTTAAAATCCTTCCCAAGTATCTTCAAATAACAAAGAAATGTTTTAGCCGGTGGCAATAATCCGTGACCACAAATAACTGTTGGCAAAACTGGTGAGGCCACAGAGAGAATGTGGGGTTACTACGGCCCCCTCGCAGAGATGGCTGCGGACTGCTTCACTCACAGGGGGGAGTTTTGAGCAGGGACAGGAAACAAGCTGGTTACCTGTACGTTTTTCACTTGAAGGCAAAAACACTTTAGCTTGTTGTCCATCAAAAGAAAGAAGAGTTATTTTTTACTGGAAGAAAATACAGAACAGAGGCACAGGTTGCTATGGATCTAAAACCATGGTAAGCAGAGCTCTTTGAATTAGTTGGTGCAAACGCAGGGAGAAACACATAGAATTGTTAGTGTCTTTGATTAGCTTGAAAAGTTTTTATTATAAATGACTAAAGACAAGGCCAACTCGTGGCCTGTTTTATCCTCTTCTGCACTCAAGCCACAGAAAGTGCAGAGCAGGGTCTATAGTCTGCAAGGCTTGCTGGGATGGGCGTGCTGTCAGAACTCTGGGGTTAAACCTGCATCTAACCCTAGGTCCCAGCTTTTTCATTATGATCAGAGAAACCTGGAATTGATGTTTGTGGTTCCGATTCATTTGAGTTCTAACATTCCATGACTTGCTATCAATCCATTTTTTTTCCCCAATTCAGTAAGACTTGCTGAAGCTCAGAATGACATATTTTAGTTACTTCTTACAGATTTTCTGGAGCACACCATCAGTGGCTAAACTGCTTTGCTTTCTTTTGTTTTAACAGCACGTTTCTCTTCCCCAGGAACTGAAATTGTCTTGTTTACTAATTTGGCTTCCAGTTCATTATAAACAAGAAGGTGGCTTCTGTTTAATCCTGGGACCTAGGGTCTAGCTGGATCCCCAGGCCAGCCCTTTGGCCAGCCCTACCCCTTCCCCTTTGCAGACCCTCCCTTCCCACTTTCCATCCACTCAGGCCTGTGGGCCATGGGCTTCACCCCTGCCTCAGATAATTCTCAAGCTGGACTCAAGTTCCACATATTCCAGAGTCCTGTCCCAGCACCCTGCTCAGGTCAGCCCAGACTCAGGCCTCTGCACAGCCTCTCCAGCTGCCCACGTGCAGCTTCCTGCTAACACGCTCAGAAACACTAAGGTAGGAGTCTTACCTTTGCAAACCAGGGCTGATGCCCCCTCTCACCACCTTCTAACTGAGCTAAGAGCTTTCCAGGGCAGCACCAGCTCCCTCACATCCCTTTCCAATGCAAGATGCTCTCCAGTTTCCCAAACTCACCAGCTAAGAAAGGGACCCAAAGCAATCCTTGCTTCCACCCTCATCACTCCGAAAACCATTGTATTGAATGTCCACACTGCCCAGCAGGCTCCCCACTGCGTGGGCAGCCAGTACTCAGGATCCCTGCTGCAGATGCCCGGGCTCGACTTACTCCAGAGTCCACAGGGCCTTTGGCAAGCCAGATGTTTAGACAAGGCTGTGCCATGAAAGGGCCTGATCATCAGTATTTTTAACTAGTACAGAAAGGATTCTTAAGACCAGGTAAGAAATAGTGTGACTGCCTTTCTTAATACTCTTCAGAGCATATGAGTCAGCTGCTCCATGCCAGTGAGCCAACCGGGAGAAGTTTCATGATACAATGCTAAAGCCTTTCATATTTATAATGGGGATAATCGCAGTCTTTTCCTCATCACTCTGATGTGAGAATTAATTGGAAAAGCAGCTTACCACAGTGCCTGGCAACTAATCATAACGACACACTGTCCACCCATATGCAGCTCTTACCACCCCTCGGGAGACCCCCTGTGATGGGCCTCAGAGTCTTTGTTTTCTTGACTCTAAAGACCTCCAATTCCTTTCAGTTTTCTTCAGGCAAATTGACACTCTGGCCTTTGAGAGGCAAACAAACCCTAGAGATTCAGGAAAGAGAACTGCTAAGAAGAAACAGAAGAGTGGTGAAAAGTACAAGGATTGGAGTCACCAGATAGGATTTCAAAAACTGGTTTTGCCGATTAAAACTAATTGGCTTTGGACAAATTACTTAGTGATGTTATGCCAAGTTTCTTGACCTGCAAAGTGGTAGTTGATACGAATTTGCTTCAACACATTTTAAGATGTAAATCAGGTATTTACAGTATTTATTGAGGATTAAGTAGGCAGCAGCTAAGATGTTGCTGCTGAGTACAATAATATATGTGGATAGTGTTGGGAAAATATAATTAAAAACAAAATCTCTTCTCTATACAGAAAACCTCTCCACCAAGGAAGATGAGAAAGAAAATACTTTTATTATTGAATAAGCAGTAAACCAGAATGTGCTGCACATCGTGGATGATCTTCTGGAAGACTGCAAAGACAGAAAGAAATCACACCTTTTTTAGAGCCAAGCAGATAGAAGCCATTACACACACGTTCCCAAGGTGAGCAGTAACCAGCTCTCAAGCACGGGGCTTGACAGCACCATGTGCCACACAGAGCGCGTCCTGGATTCACCTGGTGTGGGGGTGACTGCCTGTGTCGGTTAACTGGCTTTGGGCAAAGGAAAAACAAACTTCTCACACTTTCTTGTCTCATGATAGTAGGAAAGAAGGGAGGCTCCTACACTCCCATAGGGACTGGGAGTTTGGTGCTAGATTCCTGGGCGATTGCATTTCAAAGACATGATTCCCAGGTCCTTGAGAACAACAGTCCTGGGCCCTAAGGCTGCCCCCGAGACTTATTTAGCTTTTAAAAAGATCTACACTAATTGCAAAGAGACAGGGGAAGGGCTTATAGGTTTTCCACAGAAAATGCTCTAAGGGAAGGAATAATCTCTTCCCTTGTTTAAACGAAGAGAATAAAGCCCCTTAGTTAAAAATGTATATTTGCCCCTACAACAGGTGAGCTACAGAGATGAGGAAAGACATCTCAGGAAATAAGAGAGAGATTCCGAGATAACAAGTGTGTTGCTATATCACCAATACGAGGCCTGGAAGCATGTGGATGATATAATACGATGCAAAAATCTGCAGGAAATTAAAAAAGGGGAATTCAGGCAGATGAGTATTGTTTAGACTGAACACAGTAAGAAAGTGCACAGGGTAGTGTTTGGTGATAGTTCTAACTCGCCGAGGGTTGGGCTCAGGGCTGCTGATACAGTGGTGAGCCAGGCGTGCGGCCCCTTCCCTGTGCAGCTCAGAATCTAAGTGGAGGATGTCGCAACCACACAATGGCCACGTATTCATCTGCTGTGGAACCATTTGGCCCTGTTGCCTCAGCTGCTTTAAACCAGCATGGGCATTCGTGGCGGGTGTACAAAAGACTGAGGTTGGATCAGAATGGAAAATCTGCAGGGGAGAGAAAAACCACCAAGCTCCTGTATTTTCAGATATTTACTTTAACCTCAACCAAATGCCATAAAAAAGGCAGAAAGATGAAGCACAAAAAAAGACCACTCTGACTGGAGACGAGCTCACTCATTTTCCTGCTATCAGTAAGACACATTTTTTTGCCCACCTCTGAATGATTTAGTGATATACTGCCTAAGTGGCAAAAATTAGACAGAACCTTTCATGGGTATTGCTGATAAAAATGTTAAGTTTAGAATCATAATTCTTGGACTCATGTGGCTATATCCTTCATTTTCAAAAAATCAGTGTCAATATATGAAGCTCTGATGGCTATTCAAGAAAATCAAAACGAACCGCGGCGTCATGCGGCCAGAGTGAGAGCAGCCTCAGGTCACGGGGCATCTGGCTGCATTCCTTTCACCACTCCCGTTTTCCCCGGACCTCCCCAAATGCCCCCAAGCTGCACTAGCTTTTACATCCCTTATTATACCCTCGGTCATGACAACACCGGATCACTGACTTGCTTTATGATTTATTCCTTATGAGGATCCAATGGAGATATCAAAGAGCAGTAAATAAGCTGAAAGAGCTTAAGAAACTTTCCTAAGACCCCAGACTCTGAAATTTGAGCTCTAACCAACACATGAAGGGCAGGATACACGAGTCCCTGAGCGACACACGAGTCCCTTGGCTGACATCGCAGCCATGCTGCACCTCACTCAAGAGCCTGGCTGAGCTCTCGCCCCCTCCTGACCAGACGCAGCGCCGCAGTCTGCTCCTACGATTGTTTTGCCATTGGCTCCAAAAAGTCCATTGACAAGTTTCTTTAGTTTTTTCCCCTAAAATAACTAAGTGGTATTGAAAACATACTTATTTTCTCTTTATTTTGTCAGAAATATACACTTCAAAATATGCACTTTATATTACAAAAGCACATGATTTTGAAGCGACATTAAGAACAGTCAATCAGGATTCAGTGTTTTCACCCAAGTTATATGTTAAGTCCCTGCTTGGGCTTGAGAGAGTTTCCTTAATTTCTCTCTCTCAATTTCCTGATTTCTGACTCTGCTATACTAAGTTCTGAATTTTGACCATAGGGCTAAAAGTTCTGTGAAGGCAGGGACTACTTTTTAAAATGTATGTCATTTATCCCACCACATTACCTTACCTTACACGTGGGCAATGCACCTTCTTTTGTTGAATGAATATTAAAATGAAGCATAATAGCAGCAAAGACCAACTGAGTGAGTAGATCTGAGATCACTCTGAACATCAGAAATTAATGTATATGTATTAGGTATTATTTTGAACAGCATTATTGTGACATTTCAGGAGAAGATATTACCTTAGAACAAACCAATGGATCATCACACCAAATGTCTAAGAACACACATCCCTGTAAAGGGCAGTCTGTTTCTTCACATGGATGCACTTGTTACATATTTATTTACAAAGGTAATTAGAATGAAAGATGTGTAAAATGACTTTGTCTGGTTCAAAATTTACTCCAACTTTTCATTCTCACAGGTCAATTGAATCAAGATGTTGTATCAGCTCCTCATTAGCATTTACTCACAACCTAAGAACAATTAGTGGCATTCGGGCACAGACTGCTCACAATCACACTTTCAACAAGCCACATGTTAAGAATGTGAGGTTCTCTGTTTCATTACATTCCCTTTCATCTGAGGGGGAGTTGCATCTCACTGAGCATTTTAAGAATAATTCTTTTACACACTTGCCTCCAAAATCAGATTCCAATAATCTAATTCTTTTTCCCATCCTGCATTGGTTTTTATTTGTCTAGCTTAAAAATTCACACAACTAAGATAATTGCCGAGAGCAGAGCCCAAATTCCTGATAATTAGAACATGGAGGCAGAATTATTAGTGCCAGAGTAAGAACTGTACTCTGATTCCATGTTGGGGTTTAATATTCCTTTGCATTTAAAAGGAATCTCACTGTTGTGCTCAGTTCTGTAGCCTAATACGGACTGAGACGTGTCATCAGGGCATCCACCGTGGAAGGTGAGAAGAAGGCTGCCCTTGCCACTCCAACAGGAGGCGCATGCCAGGATGGGCCTCCAACCTGTCACACGTCTCAAAAGCGACAGCCAGACTTATATTTTAGATACTGTCTCAGGGAATATCAGATATGTAGTGACCTCTAAATAGAAAGAGAAATGGGAAAGTGATGTACAAGATAAGGATAAAAACAGTTTAAAAAAAATTAGCTCACATCCTCACTGAGGAAAAAAAAATAAGCTGAGGATAACATTTTTAATACCTCTGAGCACCATCTTTGATCTTAGATGTAACAGACTTAATGTTCTATTCATATTCTGTAACAAATTTAAAGGGAATATAATTCCATATGCAATAAGTATACAGTAAATCATATTAAAACTATATTGATTTGTTTATATAATAAAAGAAGAAAAATATAAAAATAGGAAAAAAATGTAAATGACCCGGAGAGTACTCCCTGACGTTACAGGATCTTTGGACTTTTAAGGACAAAGATTTTTAGAATGATGTTATGTTTTTATAACCACACACAAAACTATAGCTCAATCTCATATTTCAGGAACAGAGATTTGATTAATCAAATTCTTTTACTGCATCCAAGTAAATGTGTTGATAAAGGTGATAAAGGTGTTTCTACCCCAGGGACCCTCAAGTTTCCCTTACATGCAACTTTTTGTATGAGTTTGCCTGGATCCAGTGGAAGTGTCTACTTTAAAATGAGCTCAGACAAGTTTTCACACCAGAAACCCATGATTTGCTCCCTGCTGGGAGATGACTAATATTGTTGTAAGTCAAATTTCAGGGGTCCGTGGCTAATAATCCTTTTCTTATGGCTTCTCTAATCTTAAACAGTGCTTTCCATTTGATATCATAAAAGACATCTCAGTAAATTAGTGAGCATTTGCTGAGATAACAGCTCCCAAATCTCCATGATTTACGACAACACTTACTTCTCACTGGTGGCTCTGCGGTAGGACTGGAGGCCACACTCCAAGGGACAGTGGAGCTCTTATCTGTTTGCCATGTCCCATGATCCAGGGTGCGGAGGAGGAGACACCTAGGACATCCTCTTCTCATACAGAGGACAGGAGCAAGACACCAAACCGGACCTCATAGGACACGCGTGGGACGCCTCTCACATAGAAGAGGAGGACTTGAGTGTTTGCAGAAAAGAAACTAATCAAGCACAGTTTGATTCTAAAGGGCATATTTAATCACTCTTTATATCTTCTTGTTTGTTAACCAATCAGGAATGCTTTGCCCTTCATCTCAGATGACTGCCCACTCGTTTCCGGAAGGCAATAATTGGACAGCAGCCACGGATAAAGGTTTGCAAACAGCCAACACACGGAGATCGGCTTCTTGCGCCTTCTCACTAATGCTTATGGCACCCAGCAAGGCCAGCAGGGTGACCCGCTTCGCGCCGTGATGTGTGGGATGTGCTCGCGGGTTCAGGGAGCTGTGCTATAAGTGGCTCGGCCAGAATCCACAGCCCGTCCGTCTGACCCCAGCCCTGTTTGCCCCTCCACTCGGCCCCCTCTCTTTACCTCAAGCCAGAGCCGATGTCCCTGAACCATCACCTCTGGGATTTGCTGCAGTGAAGTTGGAGACTTTATCTTGTCCTCACCACAGATCTGTACATCTGCTCAGAGACACACAGAATTGATTTAAATATTTAGTGATAAGCAGAGCCAGTGATAACAGTTATCTAGTGATAACACTAGATGCCAGAGAACTTTGCCTCTGCAGAAATTCCAAAATACATTTTTATTGTTTCTGTCTTTATTTGCACCCCAAATTTGCTTCCTGAAATATAAGACTAGCAGTTTCGAAACCAAATTTAATTGATCACATTTCTGTGCTTGTGAAAGTTGTCTAAACCCTTTGTCATTCCCTCTCTCCGGTTCTACATTGGGAGAAAGGATCGCCAGATCACAGAGAAAGTCCTTTTTATTCATTTTGTCTGAGTCTGGAAAGTACTGAGTTTCCCTAAATCAGTGGTTTTATTAGCAGTAGAATCTTTCTTCAAACGATATTTGCTAGCATGAACCTTTATCAGAATGTTTTTTTCTGGACCAGACAACTGTTTACTTTGGCAGGTGTTGCTCTGTGTGAGAATGGGGCAGGGGTCAGCTCCCCCTTCCCGGCACCCCCTGCCCAGCACTCCTTGGGGCGGAGTCAGAAGCCAGTGACCCAGGTAAGAAGGAGGGCATCTCTGGAATGGGCTCTTGAATGTGACCGCAAAGCCGTGTTAGCCGCCCCTCACACTCCCAGAGCGCCACCAGCTGCCAAGCTGGGCCATGTTCATGCTCAGGCTGTTCCCTTCACCCACGTGACTCTCACATCCCCGCAAACCTCTGCGCAACCCCCAAAGCTCAAGCAAAGGTTTTGGCCTGAGGAAAAAGAAAATAATCCCTTCTTCATACTGGTTTGTATATACACCAAGGTTAGGACATCTTAGGATATACTATTCTCGATTCTATCTTGTTTGGTTCCACTATAGAACTTTCTCTTTCTTCAGGATAAGAAGCGTTTTTCACTCAGGAACATTTGCTTAATAACAATTTGCCTGGTGTCTAGTATAGAGTAGGCTAGATTTTGTCAAGTTTATTTGAACTGAACCTTTCCTGAAAACAAGCATATACACAGACACATGTCTTAAATTTCGAGCTGGCCCCCCTAAATTTATTACTGGGAAATAGCAGGTTGGCCCCATTTTCCACCAAGGACTGCTCAGTGCCTCATGCCCTTTAATTTGCTAGTGAAACTGAATAGAATGTTCCTGATATTCAGGATTACAGAAACATTAGGAAAATGTCTTCAGCACTTGGAGCATTTGGTTTTACAATATGTCTCTGTCTACACAGCATTTAATTTGTCATTCTGTCTGTCTCCATGGAAAATAGCAGGCATTTACCTAACTCAGACAGGATTTACAGTGACTTCTCTTTAAAGCGGTCCTTTGCCATCAAAGAGTTTAGAGTCTTATTTCCAGGACAAGAGCCCCTAATCAACAGACTCTGCAAAAAGTATCAGCTGGAAAACAGAACCACGAGAGAAAAGCAGTTACTTTGGTGTCCTAGTAAAGGAGTCGTGTAAAACCGACTTCACGGTGGCAAATGCCTTCCTCGGGAAACACCTCCGTGAACAGCAAGCACCTCCAGTCTGGAGGCGAGGATGGGTCCAGAGGGTCCGCCAGACTTCAGCAGGCAAGGAGGGAGAGACCCTCCTCCCTCTGGAGGTGGAATCATGTGCTGTGAATGAATGAACTGGAGAAGAAAATGGTGGAAGGTTCCAAGGTAATTCAGTACCACAAATTTTGCATATGATATAAGGTCTGTGTGTTCCAGGGTTAGCGTCCTGTAAGGCGCATTTGTTGGAACATTTTTATTCTAAGGAGAGGATAACTATCCAATACAATCTAATGAATCAATCTAATTAAAACTGTGTTTCAGTTTCCAAATAAGATTTTCCTCTAGGATGTGTTAAGTCCAACTCTAAACTCTGGAGAAGACTGACGCCTGCACATTTATCACAACCAAGAAGGACATAAGTGCCATGCCTGGAGCCGTGATTCTGATTCTCCCCTCACAGTCTTAGAAATCTAAAGGTCGTTAAGGCTTTCATGGTTCACATGGAAAACACACACATACATTCACACACTCTCCTATACCTCCTAAATAGGGAAATTAATTGTCCTCTATCTGCTCTTTTATTTGACGACTTCCAACCAACCAAGATGGCCATAATGTTCTCTCACATTGACTAAACTTCAGAGAGGCTTCCTAAGTTCAGGCCCTGACCTCTCTTCTCTTAGACCATTCATTTTTTTAAAATCCTTGTAATTGCCCCTTTGAGACAAAAGTCTTTCTAAAAATCTTTTGTTGATTTTACCAGACTGTCTTTCTCAGGGAGCGGGGAAATGTTCCTTTGAAATGTCGTCATCACGGAAGACAGCTCCCCACCTGCAGGCTCTCAGGAGGGCAGGAGCCGGACCTCAGAGGAGCCTTGCTCCAAGCCTTGCTTCTGCCCTGAGGATCTTGGAGCACATTTACTTTCCCTTTGGGAAAGGCCAGGTAGCCAACACAGGTGGCCTGGGATGTTCCCCTCCAGCCTAGGTTCCAGGGGAGCTGAACTCAGAGTGAATTCCGGCCCCTCCTCCCTATTGCAATAGCCTCCAATACAGACTTCCTGACATGTTTGACTATGTCCCGCGCAATTTTTGCTTTGTCCTTATAAAAGATTTTAGGACTTGAGATACTCCTATAATTTCTTGGAAGGACAAAAAGGAGCATTGACATTACAAAATGAATTATGTTTGGTTTATATGAAATAATTAAAAGGAAACTCTAAAGTAAAGCAGAATTTGATACCTATTTTAACATGTGTGCATAATTTCAGAATGGCTCCAAGTATGTGAAATCATTAGAAAGAATTGTGAGCTGATTCTTTGGTTTAACTTGGATTGTGGAGAGTATAAATTCACTAGGTTCTTAAGGAATGAGGTACCTTTGGACCATCTGGGGTCTGGCTCTAATCTGCACAGTCCCCAGTGCCGCTTCATGCCACTGCAGTACCTATGATAACACCTACAAGGATGACAGTTAATTAGTCACTGACCAGCTGATGGATTGGACAGTCCTAGACCCCCTATCCAGCCCTAGTCAAATAAAATGGCCTGGCTGGTGGGACTTGGGATTAAGTCATAAACCAAAATGCCTTTCCAGAAGCTGGAGATGAGGAATTTCTCTAAAAAGGCCTGGAGAGAGGCAGGCAGTTAAATTGATCAAGAAACACCTGACAGAGGTGTGCAATGGTCCACAGTTTTGACAGTACAAGGCAACAGGGTTGGGATTAGTCTTCCCTTGTCAGCTGAGCCACAGCGCACAGATGATAAGGTGGGACAGCCTCTGGCCCGTGCCTGGCACTCAGCCCAGCTGGCATTCATGGGACAAGCAACAGATGTTCTCAAGGATGCACAGGTTGAGAAAATAATACCCATGAATATTCTCGATATGCTTTACAAGAGCAGGGGTATGAAAGCTAGGTAGAGACATCTGATATCTCTGAAGGAACAATGGGTAGCCTGACACCTAAAGGATGAGAATAGACTAAAGATGTCAAGAAGGTAGGGAAAAGCATTTGGGCAAAGGGAAAAGCATAAACAAAAGTTGGAAGAAGCTTGGCGTAGCTGAGGAACTACAACATGGCATTGGGGGGCAAGCAGACATGCAGCGACTTGAAGGCCAGGTAAGGAATGTAAGAAACTCAGCCACCCTCTGAAGATGGGGCTTTAGAGACCAAGAGGGGGGCAGGGAGGCTGCTTAGAGGGTTGTATCTAGAGGAAAGTTTATGGTCGCCTAGACCTGGCAAGAATGCAGAAATTGTTTATTGGACATAAACTTACAAACCCAAATTAATGTAATATTAAAAGTATATTATACTATGATCAAGTAGAAATGTAAAGATGATAGAATATTAGGAAATACACAAATATAATGAACCATGTCAAAAGATTCATTAAGACATTCAGAAAAATATTATAAAGTTAAAAATACACTCCTGAAAAATACCTCTTGGGAAATCAAGAATTACAAGATGCTTCTTTAAACTATTATTAAAACCACAACTATTTAAAACTCCTTTTGAAATTCTAGCTAATAGGACAACATGTGCAAAATACGAACCAAAACTACCAAACACAGGGGACGAAATGACCTTTATACACATAGAAATTGATTATGTATCATGACAAGGATGAAGCAAGAGAAAACAAGGAAAGGAAGAAAAATATGTATTTACTGCAACCTTACAATCCACAAAACATAGTCTGCTGACCATTTAATATATACAAATGTCATTCAGTCTTCTCAACAATCTGACAGAATATATTAAAAATAATCCTGTAGAATATATGAAAATTTCAGTTATGCAGCTTTCTTATATATCAGCAATCAACAGTTAGAAAACATAATACTAAAAACAATTGATTTATAATAGCAACATATAAAATAAAATACCTCTGAATAAGCCTAAGCAAAAAGAAAGAACAGATTTAGAAATATAAAACTTTTCTGAGGTTAAAAGACTATTTGAAAAAAAGAGAACCGTCCTGGGATAGTTAATGAGATGGCAGCAGAGCGGAAGGACAAGGCTTCCTCCCAAATGGTAACTTTAATACAATCAGAATCTTGATATGATTTTTAGAGACTATAACTGAATGGTTATCAAACTGATAATAAAAAGGCACACATTAAGAACAGCAGAGAAAATTTCAAAAATTAGAATGGGGGGAGTTTTTCTACATTATATTAAGTATTTTTAACAGTACAATTAATTAAGCACAAAGCCAAAGATCTGTCACATCTTTTATGATAGATATCATAAAATCAGTACTTAGAAAAGTCATGTGAAGTTAATTAAAATTAACTTTAACTTTAAAATTAAAGAGTCCTATTGTGCCGAACTCTGGGCTGGGTGCTGGGCTGGCTCTGGGCACACACCAGAAAGCAAAGGGCCGTGATCACCAGCCTCAGGCCCTTCCAGTCCCCCGGGGAGAAGAGGGAGGACACAGGAAAATACTCGTGAATGATTTACAGCTTGAGTGTGTGCTGAGGAGGGGGAGGAGGAGGACAGGCTAGAGAAAGCAAAAGTGACGGGTGGGCAGGGCTGCCTCCAGGAGAGGGTGACCTTGAGCAGAGCCCTGATGGGGAGCAAGGGCAGGATGTGTGGAGCGGTAAGAAGCCCCTGGGCGAAAGCTGTCAGTTGGCAAGTGCCAAGTAACAGAGGAAGGCAGCACACTGAGCTGGTGACAGCAGACAGGCTGCGAAAGTCACCCCAAGTGTAGCAGCTTACAGCAGCACAAATGGATTATCTCATAATTCTATTAAAACTTTAAGTTGGGTCTTGCTGGGTGTAAAGTGGTAGCAGGGCTGCGCTCCTCTCTGGGGGTGAAGGGAAGGCGCAGGGTTCTGGGCCGTGTCCAGCTGCAGAGGCCGCCTGCATTCCCTCGCCCGCGGCCCCGTCCTCGTCACTCAGAACCAGCCATAGAGGGCTGTCTGTCTCATGTCACATCACAGTGGCTCTTCTGTTCCTCTTCCACTTTGGGGGACACTTGTGATTATACTGGGGCCACCCAGAGAATCCAGGATAATCCCTAGTTTAAGGTCATCTGAAGAGCAACTTTAATTCCACCTACAACTTGAATGTTTTCATGTAAAGTAACCTATTCACAGGGTCCAGAGACTCGGACGTGGGCATTTTCCAGGGGCCATTAGTTTGCCAACCGCGGCGCTCAGTGCCATTCTCCCAGTTCACGGGGAATTTGAAATCTCTCTCTTTTTTAATTCTTCACCCAGGAGGTTAATGTATTACCTTATTTTCTTTCCTTTTTCCTTTTAAAAATTAGTTATCACACATGTCCAACCTTGTGGAGAGAGGTGAATTATCAGATAAAGGTGACAATTTGTTTGCAAGGAAAAGAAGGAAATGACTTTGGGGTAAGGAAACAAATGTAAGCTGGTGTCCTGCTTGCAAGGATCTGTTTAGAATCCCCTCCTCTGGTTGTCACTAGCTTTCCTTCATGGGGACTTAACCCTGCTGCGCTGCACTGGGAATTCCTCCAGATGCTTTCGTTCTTTCTATGTTTTTGTTTTAACTGGACAAAACACAAACATGGATACACACACACACACACACACACACAAGCACTTGTATCTTCCCAACCTACTTCTTCCTGAAATGGCTTCAATTTCAGACTATTTACCTCTAAATAAAAACTAATAAATGTCAGGCGGGAAGAATTCTGCATCCCACCAACTGGCAACATTTGGGAGCGGGAAAGCATCATTAGAGGCAAATATAAATACCTGAACTCCCCAAACTGACCCCTCCCAACAGCTGCACAGACAGTATCCAAGCCACCTCAACACAGAACTTGCCCCCATGCCAGCCCAGCTAATGGAGGGCACACTTGGAATGGCATATGTTCCAAATGCTGGACATCAGCCTGGTCATTGGAGCCACACGAGAACTCAAAAAACCTGCCCAAGAGGAGTCAACACCTCACAGCACAACGCCCATGGCCTGCCCAGTGGCGGGATGCCCTGGCAGGAACTTGATAGCAATGCTAACTTCATGGCTCTCAAATTTCTGGGCAAAGACCTTTCTCTGATTTTTCGATCCCAGCTCCTAGACACAATTCCTGGGCTGAAGAGGCAGGAATTGGTAAGGGTTCTCTTCAGTTTTCAAATCTATTATAGCAAATCTACTGTTTTTGGTTAGTTGCTCCATTTAGCTATCATTCCCTTTCTGGCTGTCCTGGTTAGGGAGAGGCCTTGGAAGCAGTACACAACAATAGCTACGAGATTTTGAGCCACAATTGTGTGCTTGCTTTTTACATGCAATACATTTAAGATGCTCCCAATAATCCTTCAAACGAGGGTGAGCCAGACCAGGGCAGGGCTGTTAGAGGTGGAGTAGAAGTGTTTTGAGAACTATTTGGGCTTCACGCCCACCACATGGCGATGCACCTGTGTTATTATGTGAAGAGCTGGAATTCCCTGCCTGATGCAACACCACCTTATTCTGGAGCTAAACATCACACTGGCCCTCTTGTGTTCTGATCACCTCCTTTATAAGGGCTGTCCTCTCTACTGAAATAGAGTGAAAGAATTATCATATGGACCAACTCTTGCAGAAACTACAAACAGGAAAATGATAAATTATATTTTCAGCTTAGTAAAATTTATTTTAAGAAGGCATATTTATCATTCACTTTATATACAGTTTAAAATAAAGCTTCTATTAAGTGAGTATATTTTTGAGAACTTAAACAACTGGCTAATTCAACTGCAATAAATAAATTAAAAGGGAAAAAAAACTGTGACCATAGTTGTTATATGCAAAATCCTTATGTTTTCCATTTCATAATTACCTCAAAACTGATAAACCACTAGGATGTCTGATTTGGTTGGTGAATGACCAGATTGGATTTTACCAAAATAGGAAGTTAAACCTAATTGTAGCTACTTTCTGTGCGCAGAAGTGATGTCTATCTGCACATGTCCCTTGGAGCTTTACTGTGCTTGCTCACGAATGGGCTCACCAGCTTTGATTCAGCCACTCTGACTGCATGACGTGCCCGCTACCCCAACATCTTGGTGGTATCCAAGCCTTTCACATTGCTGTACTAGGTCCTCTGTGAAGTCAGCTGTAGATAATGTGATAATCTTATATCACAGATTAGAGATTTATTTTTAAAGAGCTAATATGACTAGCCTGAGGTCTCAGAGAATCCAGGCAAATGTTGGTAAACAGAGAGCAGCTATTTGCAATTCATTCATAGCTGATGTTTACCATCATTCATCACTTGCTGGGTGTGAGACCTGACTCTCATTCTTCCATGTGTATTAGCTCCTGTAATCCTCACCACAGCCTTAAGGGTGGGCCCTGTCACCCTCATTTTACTAGTGGGGAATCACTGCTGGAAGGAACGGGAGGGTTGGAGAGAAATGACCTCTCAGTTACAGTCCAGTCTGAAATGTGCCATCGCATTGAACCTGAACAGTGCGTCTTCCTCTCTGTGACCCTTCTCGTATTTGCCGACAGCTACCTGGCTCCATTCCCGCTTTCTTCATTCCTCATGTGCAGTGTTGCCAGAACTTTCATCAACATGGTTACCTTCTTCTTCTTGTTTTCGTTCCTCTTAAAATAGCGACTCCACAGCAGTACAGAATATACACACTCTACAGCAGAGTCACACCACTTTGGGGACCACACCACTTTGGCATAAATCCTGCAAACACTGGAAGGAAATCCTGGAGGGCAGAATTGCTGCTGAGATGGGAGATGCAGATGGATCAGTCCAGAGAGAAATAGGCAACCACCAAATACAGGCCAGGGAGACTGACACAGACACATGGCAATGTTTCAGGCATTCTTTTCAGTAGATTGGTACAAAGGTAAAAGATGCTTACCAGAAACCAGAGTGAGTTCTTACAGGAAAGCTGTTTCCAGCTGGATGAAGATACAGGAATCATCCTTATCAAATCTGCAGCTGACACAGGCTGACATGGTGGCAAGTAGCTCACATGACACATGCAGGATTCTGAACTGTCCTGACAGACATGAGTGATGCTGGGGCACACCAACATGGCATTTAACAGGGATATGTAAAATCTTACTCACAACCAGAGAGACTTGACCAGATATATCAGTTTTAGTTTGGAAAGAAATATCTACTTTGTTTCAGTTTACGATAAACTAAAAAAATAAATAAACAATATGCCATAGCAATTTTAACCTGATCTGATAAAAGAATAACATGCAAGAAGAAAAGGAAGCAAAATCTGACTCTGTTGTAGAGTGTGTATATTCTGTTCTGCTGTGGAGTCGCTATTTTAAGAGGAACGAGAACAAGGAGAAGAAGGTAACCGTGTTGATGAAAGTTCTGGCAACACTGCACATGAGGAATGAAGGAAGCGGGAATGGAGCCAGGTAGCTGTCGGCAAATACGAGAAGGGTCACAGAGAGGAAGACGCACTGTTCAGGTTCAATCTTAATTGTAGAAAATCCTTGAAAAGTTACCCTCAATCTTTGAGTACGGCATAAATTCCACCCCTTATCTAGGAAAGACCCTCAGATGTGGCCTCACTGGTCTCTACCTTTTGTTTTCTTAGCATTTCCTCACCCTGTGCCCCTATCCCCAAACTGCTCAACCATCACTCGCCATGCAGTCCAGGCTCTAGCCTCACTGGGAGCCATTTGGTTCCTCCAAACCCATCTCTCTTGTCCTGAGGCTTCCAGGCTCTGCCCTCTCTGTTTGGGACACTTGTCCTCACTCTCCTGGCTGGGCTACTCTGTGTATCCTGCAGGTCACAGCTTGAGAATGCCGCTGAGCTGACCGTGGTCCCTGGCCTCCCACACAGGGCAAGGCCCAGCTGGAGGCCTCCCGCGTGCCCTCTGCCTGTGATGCCCCTGCCTGGAATGAGCCCTACACCACGTCCTCATCATCTGACATCCCTCATCCATGCCAGACAGCTAAGACCATGAACATAGAGGCCCAAGTCTCCCCCTTTCATCACCAAATCCCCAGAGCCTAGTGAAATGGAAGGATTACATGAATAGTTATCTGTTCCTCAGGAGAGGGAAAGTTTAAGACCAATGGGGAATAGCTGCATGAAAGAAGAATTTTGCTTAAATCTGGAATGCACTTCCTCTTTTCTCTGTCTTGACCCTCCTGAAGTGAGATGCCCCGCCTCCCCTCCCGCCCACCACCTTTGGGACTCGGCTCCTTTATGATCTTGCACCTGCCCACGTTAGGAAGGACAATGTATTTGACTCCCTGGTCCTCTGCTCTCCTGTTGCTTTCTGTATCATGGATAATTTATACATTAATGAAGAATGTTTCTTTTATTCTTGAGGAAATCCCTTAGAGAAATATGTGTTCTTTCTGAGTGATTGGCACTTCACATTCTAAATCTAAATTCTTCTCCAGGCATTGAAGTTTAAAAGGGTTAGTAAACCCATTTACAATATGCTATATTTAGCATGGCAAAAATAAGAGAATTTTACTTGCTGTGAAATAATAGTTTCTTCTAAAATACACACTTCCACTTTGTAAAAACTTTGAGGGATAACAAAGTATACTAACTAAGAGTGTGGGTCTGAAAACCTGTTATTCAGACCTTTTATTTTTACCCTATGAAGAGAGGATCCAACAGAAATTATTTACATGAATCAGTTTATTAGTAATCTCTCAATCTACATTAACATAATAATGAGCATGAATTCTACTTATACTTTATGCTCTGTAATATATGTGAGGTAGGACATAACAATGTCCCTCATGTGGGTGTTCTCTTCCAAAATTAACTTGTAAGGATAGGTCTGTGCATGTCCATGTCTAGCTTATTTATATTAACATCAATTAAAAATTCCCCACTTTAAAAAAATTATCTTTCATCTTTTGTCCTTCCATCTGCTTGAAGTACAAAATGTTAGTTCTGAATTGGACCCTAAAGGCAACTGGGTGTAACACATTTAAGAGACTCTACTTTGGGTGAGTCTGTGGGACACATGCTTCTCTTGTGAAGTCGTTCTGATGTTCTGACTGTAGTGCCCACCCAAGGGCAGCCAGCGACTTCCCGCCAAAGGTCTCTCTGGGGCAGGGATTGGGAAGCATTAAGGAACTTAAAAGGAGGAGAAGATAATTGCCAAATATCCAGTCCATTTTATAAAATCTCAGTAAAACCTAATAATAAAATGTCCAGATTATAAATTGTGGGATTATCTTTTACAGCAAACTGTATTCCAAACAACACAGGGAAAACCAATTGCTTTATCTGCATTTAATCACTACACAATATAAACTCTTCAGTTCTCCTGAAAATGCAAGACTGATTTTTTTCTGAAAAAAAAGCATTTTCGGAATGAATTCTGTTCATAAATTACTAAAAAGAAAAAGAAAAATGAAAAAATGTATTTGCAAAGAAATTTTACCTGTTAACACCAGAGACCCTGTAAGTACCCTAACACTGTAACAGAAAATGTGGCATTTTAACCAACTGTAATGTCCTCAGAGCCAGAGCATCTTGAGAATGACCTGTCTTCGATTTGAGGTCAAATCGTGGTCCTGATGTGTTCCTGTTTATCTTATTAAAGACAATAACATATCTGAAGGAGTTTTGGTAGTTATTTTTAATGTGTCTTCTCAACGTGAGAGTTTTAATTTCTCCCATCTTCAAAGGGCACTCAGGTCACTCAAAAGGTCAGAAAGTCCCTCGGAAAAGGGGAGCACATGCCGCTGTCCACGGTACTTAAACAGAATACACAGAGTTCAGTTGAAACTGTGTGACCGTCGTGAAACTAACCAGGAACAGGGAAATGCTGGCAGCAGTGGGCTTCAGGTGGTCCACACGCAGCCCCTCTGCATCCTGCAGATCTTACTTCATTCTTTCAGCATGCAGAGTAATACCATGTGAAATATTTTTTGCTAAGTGAAATATGTGTCCGAATAGGTTTTATCCTTTAGAATGCTCACTGTGGAGGCTACACAGCTATTCAAATGAGGCTTCTATTATCCCGAACATACGTAAAAGTTCATTTAGAATAATTTCTTTATGAAACAGTATACAAACCACATAATAAAAAATCAATCTTATTACTTTTACTTGTCCAGTTTGAGTAATCAAAGACTATGCTCTTTGGCCTGATCCCATTATTCAGGATAGTTGGCTTGACTGATACTCTTTTTGAGGGTTCCAAGACCTCAATTTCACTCTTTGATGATGAAAATTTACTCTCTCTAAGAATATTGAAAAAAATGTGCTCATGTTCTGAGGGTTATCCCAGAAGATCTCCTATATGCCATGTCCAAAGGAGAGTTCAAAATATCTTCAAAGGAGACTATAGGCACCTAAAGATGATGACTTTTAGAGTCATTGTTTCATTTGATGTGATTCATAGGAGGTAATAAGGAGCTCATTTGCCCAAATACGTAAAGAAATACAAGTTGCAATACTGAGATTGGATGGAACTTCTGTAAGACTTTTTCTTATTCAACATAGCTTATACCATATCCCTTAATGGGCTTGTTTCACGATACTATGGAGTAGATCCAGCCATACAGTGATACTGATCTTGGAGACCAATGACTAAGCTATTATACAGTACTAGGCAGAAAACTACA
Organism: Smutsia gigantea; assembly: GCA_032199065.1. Classification (NCBI taxonomy): domain Eukaryota; kingdom Metazoa; phylum Chordata; class Mammalia; order Pholidota; family Manidae; genus Smutsia; species Smutsia gigantea. The sequence continues at coordinate 160,908 of JAVSCE010007407.1, read as the reverse complement.
GCATAAGAATTTTCTGACACAAAGATACATTATTTTAGTTCAAATAATAATGGTAAGTAAGAGCAAATAACAAAGAATAGATTTCAAAGGAGTAGAACAGGACCCCACCAAAGCTTTCTTTTTTAATAGACCAATCAATCAGATACTACAGAGTTGTGAATTTCTTCCTTCATTTTTCTAAGCCACCTTATCTAGGAAATTACTCACTGTTCATAAATTACCCATACCTTGCTTATGATCTGAAGTGGGGGAAAAAAATAGACTGGAAGTGAAGGAGAAATTAGGTTTCAAAAAAGATGTTGGAAGAGAAAAGTAGAAATATTTTTTCCCCAGGTTGGGAAGAGGAAAGGAGCAGCTGCTGTAATTGACATGACTGAGAGGTATGGGGCGGTGAGGGCGGTGATGCACGTCTCACCTCTCGGCCCCTCGCTGTCTGGCTCCACAGTCTGTGCCATTTGATTCAGAGCCTTCAGGTCGCTCTGCTTGCTCCTGGCAACCATACTAACCCTGCAGGGCTAAGTTAGGAAATGTTCCTACATAGCAATTCATTCTGCTTCCGGTCCCAGCTGCTGCTATGTTGGCTTCTATTACTAGCCTTGGCAGTCATGGCCCAAAACTATTTTTATATACCATACTGTTTTCTGTGAGTTTGTTTTTGAGAAAAAGTGGATACCTAGTCCTGAAGTTCGATCTTGCCAATAAATTATACCAAATATATATGGAAACTTGGCTAGTGGACCTTTGGAAGGATACTACCAATCCAGGAAGCTAACAGAATAGGTGGCTGGTCAATACACAAGTAACTTTCTAGGCATGAAATTAATCTTCTAATCTGGAGAAAAATGGGCTGAGGGTGACAAGAAGAAGAAAAGGAGACAGAGGAAGAGGAACAGGAGGACAAAGATGGGGAGAATTTGGTGAAAGAAGAATAAAGCTAATTTAATGTGATTTTTCTTCAAAGTTTTCAATAGCCTGATCTGCTGTGTTAGGGTGCTGGGTATAAAAATCTCTGCCCACAGTACAGAGGTCAAGGTCACAGTCCAAGTTTCATTTGAGGAAGTCAGTTTTTTGAGCAAATCCTTTCCTAAAAACCTAAGCTCAACTAGTAAGTCACTGCCAGTATATATGTATGTATGTGTGTATGTCTGTGTGTGTGCTATGAGCGGTATTAGGAAATATTTCACCCTATCATTCTATAGCTAAAAAAACTATGAAGGAAGAATAAAAGAGAGATAAACATAAATTCAAGCAAATAAAAACTGGGAAATTTCACCCTAGTAGACAAACATAGACAACCTGAAGATATCAATGAGCTAACAAGGATCCATCTTAGGATGTTATATAAAGGATGGTAAAGTACATTCAAAGAAAATAGAAGGAAGGAAATAATAGAAGAATACATTGTAAAGAAATATATGACAGAGAGAAACAACATCAAACCTGGCCTCTTGAAACTCCAGCAAAATTGATAAACTTCTAATGGTAATGATCAAGAGGTAAAAAAAAAAGAGAAGGTTCAAATAATCAATTTTGTAACTGAAGAGGAACACCTTAATAGAAACGGAACAGACTGAAAAGACTTTAAAAGATATTTTGAACAAATTTGTGCTAATGAATATTCAAATTTAGGTGAAATTCTGGCCTATTTCTAGTAAAGTACAGTTTACCAAAGCTAATTCAAGAAAAAATCAGAAAACCAAAATAGTTGTAAAATGTGCAACATCCCTACAAAGAAAAGTGTAAGACATGGAAAGAAATTGAAGAAGTTGTAAATGAATGAAGGGACAAAACTAAATATATATGTTATAACAATTTTCCCTAAATCAATCTATATATTTGATACTGTCCCAGTGAAAATTCCAACAGGCATTTCCTTGTGCATGAGAGAGTGTGTGTGTGTGTGTGTGTGTGTGTGTGTGTGTGTGTGTGTGAACTGACAAACTAGTTCTGAAATTTACCTGGAAATACAAAGTGTCATAGTATCTAAAACAATATTGAAAAAAGAAAGTACAACCTTAAAATGTATATTCCTATGTGAAAGACGCCAGTCTAGAAAGGCACATACTCCATGATTCCAACTATCTGACACTCTGGAAAAGGCAAAAGTAGGGATATCAGGGATTGCCTGGGGCTGGGAAGGGGCGAATAGGTGGGGCGCAAAGGACTTTTGGGCAGTGAAAATACGCCGGATGATACCATTAAGATGGTCTATGTCACTATGCATTGTCCAGACCTATAGAAAGTGCACCACCAAGAATGAACCCTAATGTATACTATGGACTTTCAGATTATGATACATCCATGTAGGTTCATCAGTTGTTACAGATGTACCGCTGTAGTGAGTGATCTGATCATAGGGGAAGCTGTGCACATGTAGGACAGAGCATAAAGGGGAAATTTCTGTACCTTCTACAATGCTGTGAAGCTAAAACTGCCCTAAAAGACAAAATCTATTTTTTAAAATGTACAAAGTTAGAAAGTTTACCTTACTGGCTATCCAATTATTATAATGACATGGTAATTAAGACAGTGTCGTATTATTGCAAGAGTAGGCTAAAGACCAATGGGACATAACAGAGTTGTTAAAAAAAACATGAAAAGCAACTACATGGTATTAGGAAAGAGGATGTCTTTGGGGGAGGAACAGGTAGGAGGAAGCACGGAGGCCCTCCGGATGCTCGTGGTGATTATGCAAGTGACTTCACCCGGCGATAATTCATCAAGCTTTACCTAACTGACTTGTGCACTCTTCTGTGTGTAGAGTATATTTCTCCTACAAAGTTTTTTATGGTATCAAGATTATCAAATATTTAATAACAACAAAGTTGTGAATCTCTCCAAAAATACTATAGTGTTTCATTGTAAAATATTCAAAAGACCTATGCAAATATAATCAAATCATGTTCTTCAGAGGGATTATCCAATGTTATAAAGATATCAAATCACCCCACTGTGATGTCTACACTTAGTGCAATTACAGGCAATATCACAAACCACTGTGGAGTGTGTATGTGTGTGTTTATGGCTTAATGGGGTAATTTTCTTTCAATGGAAAAAAAAGGTAACAATACTCAAGACTCTTTTGAAGAAACAGAATAACAAGAAGAGCGGTCTTGCTGTACTAGCCATCAAGATTTATTAAAGGAGTGTGATACTGATGCAGGATGGAAAGAGGCCCAGGGAAGGGAACACAGAGCTGAGATTCAGTCCCTCCCATATCTGATCATTCGATATGTGCTTGTGGTTTCAGTTCAGCAAGGTAAAGGACAGGTTTTCTGGAATAAACCTATCATTAAATTAATAAATGTGCTGGAATAGTTGCATATGCATACAGAGAAATTGAATTGGATTTTTTTCACAATTTACCCAGAAATTAACTCCAGACTGAGTATAATCTCATATGAAAAGCAAAACAGTAAAGCTTTTGAAAGATAATATAGGAGGATCTTCTTATCATGAGCTCTACCCTGGGAAAGATTTCTTAAACAAAACCTAAAACGAGACTAAGTATAAAGAAAAAATATGATGTGCTTTACTACATAAAAATTAAGAACTTCTGTCCCTCAAAAAAAATCACTAGTGAGCAAAAGGTGAGCTACCCACAGGTGGTGAAATTGAGTTCTGATATGTTAAATAAGTTGCTAAGATCACACAACTAGAAAGAGAGGGACAGACCGCAGGCCCTTGGGCATCCCTGCTCTTGCTCAGTGCCTCTGAGCCAGAACAGAGTTGCCAGGGGAAGACCAGGACTGTACCACTAGAGTCATTCTGTTTTGCCAGGTTCCTTCAGCATCCCTGAGTGCTCAGGGCCTAGGAAATGGCCTCAAGGCAAACTATGCATGTTCAAACATCTGTTACCCCTTCCACAGGGATGGGTCCAACACAATTTCCTTAAAAATCCCAGGATCGCTTGAGCCATTGGTTCACAATGACAAACTGCAGGTTTTTCAATTCTCATAGAAATAATCTTCTTCATTTCAGTCAGGAAGCACTAAGATTGAAATTCATTTAAATTCTTTAAAGCAAATGCATTTTTATCACTTTAGACTGTATCTTACAACATCCAGTATATGGAACACTATTTCCAGCATTAACCTTCAGTAAGTGCTATCAACATTCCATAAGTGCTACCCTCCGATCCTGAGCAAGTTAACGTCCAGAGCAAGAAATTATATTCATTACAGATGCTAAGGCTGATCTTTAAAAGCCAGCAATGCTACATACACACTTTGATGGAGACAGGAAGAAAAAGAAGTCATAAGTTAGCTTTTTAAGATAGAAGGACTTTGGGCATATTTCAAAATCATATATAACAATACCAAACACGTTTAAACAGAGATAATCAGTTTCATTCACAGAAATAACCCATGAACCATTACAATATATTTGGAGGAACCAGCGAGAGAGGCTGGGCATCAGTGTCTGACTACCTGAATTTGGTAATAACATTGGAAGGTTTTTTTGTAAATGTGCAGCAAATGAGTATCTTGATCTTTAATCAAGGCAAGCCTCCCCTAGTAATACTCCACGTCGGCTTTAACATAACAGTAGTTTCAAAGTAAGATGGAATTCGTGGGAAGGAGCAGAGAGGTAGTGAAGCAAAATAAATTTTTTTAAAAAGGCAAAAAAAAAATGATGCCATTAGAGTTTTGGAGAAATTTTAAGTCTGAATTTAGGAAGGAATGCTGGTATTTTCTCTACAGCTTTATGAACTATAAACTGCTAGGCAAATGTTCACATCTCAAGGTGATCGTTTTCTTATGCTAACAGCTGGCACCAGAATCACTTTGGGAACTTGTTTCCTGACCAGATGGGGCCAGTTACCCTCCGCCCTTCTCCTTAGGCACCGCACCTCCCTCTGCAGTCCGTTTGCCCCGAGATGCTTTCCGCTGCGGAGTTGAGCTGCGCCCTTCAGCAGCTGCATCTTTCTGATTCCGAGCTGGGCCTCAGGTTGTGGCATCCTGTCCATCACTGGCACTCACGGTTTGACACCAGAGGTCTGATTATCGGACATGAGAAGCTGGGGACAACTGAAGCCAGGTTGCGGAGACCCGTTAGGGCCCCTCAACCCGGGACTCGGCGAGGCCGGAGCACTTGAGCGCGCAGGGCATCCTCACGGCTCATTCTGGTGCGCTGACACCAGACCCACCCCAGCCCCCCCGGTCTGGCAGAAGGCGTCTAGGCTCGGGAGTGAGGAGACGGTGTGGAGCCGAGAGTGTCGCTGTGGGACATGCCTGATCCCATGTGAGATGGAAAGAGGAAATCTCCCTCTCTCGTGGAAATACCATAGCTTGAGAGGATCGTCGGAGACTCTCCACCAAGGTGGTCCCAGGGAAGGTGGGGACAGTGGTACTTGGGGGCAGAAATGGTTGGCTGGATCTGAGCAGCAACCAGGCACGATGCCGCCCTGTCCCCATGAAGCTGTACTTCTCACGGCATCCTGACCGCAGGTGTGCCTGCTCCGACCCGAACCAGCCAGACCGGGTGTCTCGGTCTGAAGACGACTTTGGGGGATGTTAACGACTTAGACTTAGCTCGCCAAGGGCTGTGGTCTGGGGAAGTGCCACCGCATGAAACTCTCAGCACTCGGGGCTCTAGCCAGAGCCTCCTCTCCCCATAAATGGCCATAATACAGGCAGAATTCTTCACGTCGCAAGAGCGGTGAACCTGCAGGTGGTAAGAGGATGACTATTCCAGGGCCCTGAGCCTGAGGCTGAGGACGGGCGTCTTCTGGACACAGGTAAGCAGCTGGGGACGCTCAGCACCATTTACTAGGCAGGACTCTTCACTGTCTGGCGTGGGGGAGGTTGGGTTTCAGGACATCCAGTTCTGAGTATCTGTGTTCCCAGCTGGTGAAGCTGAGAACTTTAGGCTAAACAGACTGGGGAGAGGGTTCCATGTAAATTCGGTATGTTCACTCTTTGCCAGGACTGCCAACCCACTCCTAGCACCGAACAGACCTGGCAGGCAGGCCCTGCCTTTCCTCTCACAGACACCGCGACGAGTGTCTGCCGCCACAGATACACACGCAGCCCGACCACCAGCTTGTCCCTGACCCTCTGTAGGCTCAGCCGACATCTGCGTATACCACTGTCCCTCCTCACAAATCCAAACACGCGGACGAACCCTTACAGCCCTCCGACACCAGTGGCAATCAGAAAACTCCTTTGATTTCAATGATAAAACAAGTGCTTTTTAGAACTTCACCACTATCCAAAGAGGAAAGTGCTTTTCCAGGATTAGACAGAGACCGAGATACAGAGTGAACTCCCCTGTTTTCAGTAACTCCCGAAACAGAAAACCACCTTCTCCAAGTTTACCATCTGTTGGCTGGTGACTGGCGCATAAACAGGTGGTGTGACGGCTCGTGTGTCTGCCATCCAGTAGGCTCACATACCAGAGTTACCAGCCCTCCAGGTAGAGGGGATGAATGCAGCTGCCAGTCGATCCCCTCCTGCTCAGGGTCTTCGCCTTCCAGTGAACACAAAACGCTTGATGGGGAAGGTAGAAGATACTTACTCAGAGATATGCTGCACATGTTTTAGAGGGGAAAATAAAGACTCTAACTTGAAGTAATAAAAATGCAACCCTTTCTGAAAGGTCTAAATTCAACAAGGGAGAAAAAGAGAAGTCTATTTTAGCTGAGAAAAAAATCGATTTAACAAGTGGTAAAAGCTGTGCCACAGAATATGTATCTAGATTATATACAGATTCTCCTTTAATTAAAAAATAGAATTTGCTTTCAGTGTGGGCCCTTGTGTACATTTCAGCGATGATTGGAAACCTGAATCCAGGAGCTTTTCCCCGTTCTCCTGCAGTTTATGGAAGGCACTGCGTTTTATGAAAGGCCCAGAGGCATGGATGCGCTCACATCTGTGCCTGGCCGACAGATCGAGGGGCTGCGAGTCCTCAGGAACAGCTGGGGCTGCACACCTTCTGTGTCCACCAAATAAGCCTTACCTCCCCTCAGGCCCACCTGGTGGCTAAAACAACACTGATAAGCAATTCACAACAAAGCGTCCCTGATGTGTAATGGTGATCTGAGATGGTCTTTTTGGGTTTGTTTGCATTTTTATCCAGCACTGCTGTTCAATACAGTCCAGGGCAAAAGGGTCACTCCCGCTGATTTTGGATCCCGCAGAGGGAGGGGCTGCCAGTGTTCTGGCCACAGAATTACCATGAGGCCAGTGCTTTTAGGACATTTTGAGGCTTCAGAAATGGTGGGTTGATTTTTTTTAACTTTATGTTTTATTAATGTTTGTTTTATTTAAAGTATTATTTACAAATAGTTTAAAACATTTAGCAGTTCTAAGAAGCTTATAACAAAAATGAAACAAAAACAAAAACATTCCAGAGGAAACCACGTTCAATTCTTCTACCCGTTTCCTTCCCCTGGTATTTCCAAAAGAGACACATATTATATATATATATATCAATACAAAACTGCTTTTCTTATGATCCAATAGTTACCCAATATCCAAAATTTCAGAATTGAGAATTTCAGCACACTTGCATGCTCTTTTCCTCCATTTAACCTTTCAATATAATTTTATTTTGAATCAATCCAAAATTAGCATTTTTGTAGTGATACATATATAACTGTTTATTTCTAATCAACATGCGTTATGATTATAATTTCATTTTTATGCTTTTTGTTTTACCCACAGTGGGTATGTGCATCCCTTTGTAATTTTCCTCCATTTTCTTAGAAGAGTCCTGAGTCTTTTTACATCCTTTGACAAAGCCCTCTCCACAGCATTTTTCCACGCAAATCAGGTGCACCAGAAAATCCATCAGGCCTGCTCCCTTCTCTCTCTGTTTCTGTCTGTCGGCTGCTGTCTGTCTGTCTACTGCAGTCCATCTGGCTGGCTGTCCTCCAAGCATGCTGCAAGGCTGCTGGCCTGAGGCCGGCTTTGCTGTCCCTGGAAAGCCCATTTCCCTCTGTCCTGTGTTATCTTTTCCGTTCCTTAGAGCCCAAGTCCTTCTCTTTCTTAGTATTTCCCACCCCATCCCACCCCCTGCATTTTGTTGAATTATGTCTTCTGGCGGTTTCCCAAGAAAAGGCGCAGAAGAAGTAAATTCTTGACACTTCTTACATCTCAACATGTCTTTACTCTCCCTTGCTCTTGAACGGCAATCTGTTTAAATAGAGAAGTTTAGGTTGAAATAAGAATTTTGAAAGTGTTCTTCCTTCATCTTGTGGATTCCCGTGTTATTTGCAGGTGACTTGGGAAGACGGATGCCTTGTTTTACCAGATTCCCTGACCTTTCTTTCTCCTCTGGAAGTTTTTCAGAACTTTTCCTTATCTTTGTTCTGAGATTTATGATGATGGAACCTGTGATGGGTCTTTTATTTTATTCATTGTACTGGGCATCACTGGGTTATTTCATTCTAGAGACTAGACTTCTTTGGTTCTGGGAATATTTATTATATTATTCTTTAGATAATTTGTACAATTTTCTGCTTACTCTTTCTGAAACTCCTACTATCAGATATTGAACGACCTGGATCAATACTCTAGCTTTCCTTTTCTCTCCAATGTCTGCTTCTATTTCTTTTATTTTAAACCCTGAAGACTTCCTTAAATATTACATTTAGACTTTTACATACTTTTTAATATAGAAGAGCTCTTTGTTATTTGTATGCTTAAGGAACATCCTCTTCTTGATTCATGAATGGATGATTTTCTTTTATCTTCCCAAAGTATTTTTCAGCTCCCTACTTTGTGTTCCTTTTCTATGTATTTGCTTATGATATAGTCTACTTCTTCCTGCCATTCTTGCATATCTGATGATCCTTGTATGTCTCTTCATACTTGAGGGTGAAGCACCAAAGTGCTGATTGGAAATTCCGAGGACAGTCAGAGCTGTAGAGTAGAGTAGGAATCGGGGCTGAGCTGGATTTATTTTGGGGGTGACCTCCAAGTGTCAATGTCTGTAGACCTTTTCTTTGGAGCGGCTCGATTTCTCCACAGGAAGATCCTCCCACGTCTTGTCTGGAGAGGCTGTGGTCTGGCACTGGGTGGAGAAAGGAAATGGGAGGCTTACCAACCAAAATGCAACCTGTACTTAATGCCCCATATCACCTCGCTCCTGCCCCCTCCTCCTCCTCAGGGCTGAGACCTGATGTCTGCTGCTTCCCAGTTTCAAGTCTTTTCAAGGCTGTGTATGGCCAACCAGCATTTCCTTATCGCTGTCCCCCAGGCACCACCACCTGACTTGTTCATTTCCTTTTTCATTTCACTAATGGTGGACTTTGTGTCTTCTGTTTCTTTTTCTTCTTCTATTTCAGGGTGATTTTTGAGAAAAGAAGATGGGAAAAAATCTTTACTGTGCCATATTGAAACCTTGAGGCAATGAAATTTTTATTAAGTTTTGTCTTTTTAAGCTGGTATGAAACCTGCTATTAATCATATTCTAGTATGTTTCCTTCTCCAAAACCAGCAAATACATGGCATTTCTGGTGTAAATATTGATTACATCTAAGTAGGTTCATATTTGGACTATCATCATTTTGCTAATTGGAGCTACAGAAAAATTCTTTGATACTTGGTCTCTTAGGCAGGCTTAAAAAAGAGAAAGTAATATTTTTCTAGTGGATTTTTCCATAATAAGCATCCAGGAAAGATAATTTCCAACTGACCACCTAAACCTGTGTGAATAATTTTGGATCTGAATTTACTGGAATGTCTATATAACCCATTTCTGTACCAATAATTCTACTTCCTTCATGTCAGATCCACTACGTCTGTCTCAGTATGTCTGAATAGTATGACTTCTGCTGAATCCTGGCAGGAGCTCCTATAATGTGAAGGGAATAGCGCTGTAACTAAATGACTGACGATTCTAAATGACAGTCAGACCTGTGTTCATTCCGTTGGGATTTTTAGACTAATACCAAATAGTTTTAATCATGTTTTACTTGAAATTCTGAAACATACTCAGAGATTTATACTTCAGATTACAATACACATATATATGTCTTGGGGGGGTATATTTTTAAATCTTAAATCTCCCAGTTACCTCTAATTCATGTAACAGTGATGCTGTGCTGTCTGGTCAGTGAAAGGAAAATCAAACGTAATCGATGTTGAGAGAGAGAAGAGAGAGGAAAACTCACTGTGTCAAGTTAAATGGAACTTTTTGAGCTTTCCAGCAGGAATCTTGACAAAATAACTCATATTTCAGCATTTCATGGCAAACACAGTTTTTTTACTTCTTTCCCTTCAGCCAGAAAAGTATGCAACTCTAAACACAGGGAAGATTTTAATTGAAAATAATCTGCCACTCTTTACTTATTTCAATATAAATTAAAACACTGGGAGAACTATGCACTTATTCTTGAGATTTTCCTTTGTTATTAGGAAAAATAAGCTGTAATTGAAATTATATAAAGATAATAAACTGTACATTGCATGGATGATTTCATTATTATTGTGACCTTCTCAGTGGGTCCATCTATTTATTAAGATGTGAAAAAGAGACATTATGAAATAAAAGAATGATGATTATGTCAAGGAGGCAAAAAATAGGCAAATATGTTTCAAAATAAGAAGTTTAAATGTGTAGTTCGACCTACATACTAAAATTTTCCACCAAGCTTATTTCCTCAATATATAGTTTTTTATTATCCTCTCCTCCTACTTTTAACTACTATTGGGGAACTTGAACAAGGAGTGGGGAAACCATGCCCCTGGGGCCCTAGGCACTGTACAGGCTCCTGGTCCTGCCCCCAGGCCCCGCCCACCAAGGACTTAATGCATCAGTCACTCCTCTGGGTTACAAGCCTTCGAAGAGAACACGGTGGGCCACTGTCACCTTCAAACAAACTATTTTCCATGAGCAAATGGGACACACACACGTAAAGGTGGGTTTGTGACAGTAGGTTGTTCAAATACAAAAATCTATATGTTTTTGACAAGCTCCCTAAGAGACTTTAGTGAAGATGGCTCAAAGACCAAAGCATTAGTCAGAACACAGGAAACGTGGGATGACAGTGAGGGGTCGGAGGACGCAAAAGATGGAATGGGTCGGCCAGCTGCATGGGTAAGGGGGAGAAATACAAAGAGGAAGGAGGGAAAGGATGGAAGTTTGATGCAGTAGCAAAGAAACAACAGACAGAAATGGAGATGTCAGTATAAAAAAAAAACAAAATTAAATAATTCACAATGTTTTCCAGCCCAGAGTTTCTGCAATTGTTTATTTATTATGCAATATTTTGACCTTAGAATTTCATTACTGACCCAAAGATATTAAACTGTGTTTACTAACTAATCACACAAATGCTTGGCGCATAACCCATTCTTGAACCAGTTTTTTCTTGTATGGTAATCTTCTCTCTTCTTGAGAATAAACAAGAAACATTTGTTTATCTTGTGGAATTAACAGCAGGTGAATGAAAGAACATTAAATCACAAAAACCTCTGAAGCCCTGCCATGAATTATCAAAAAGAACTTGAATTTGATCTTGAGAGCTGCTCTTTTTATATTTAGTCTTAACATATGATCTCTAAGTATTCCTGGGCTTATATCATGCCCAGCCAGCCACCAGCGGTGCTGAAGGGAACCACTAGGCCTGAGGTGAGCCCTCCCTGACCCTCAGCACTCCCCCCGGCCTGACCTATGTGCCAACCACAGTAAGGAACAGCGTGCTGGTTAATGCTGTGCATCAGCTTGGCCGGGCCATGGCACCAGATGCTTGGTAAGCCATCAGTCAAGATGCTGCTGTGAAGGTGTCTTTTAGATGAAATGATCAGTAGATTCATTAAGGCAGACTGCTCTCCATAGTGTGGGTCTTGTCCAAACAGTTCAAGGCCTTAAGAAAAAAACACTAATCTCCCCCACAGGGAAGAGGGAATTCTGGAGGCCTTTGGACCTGAGCTGCACTATCTAGTCTTCCCCGGGCCCCCAGCCTGGCAGCCTGTCCTGTAGATGAAAGGCGATTCCTTAAAATAAGTCTGTGTGTATGTGTGCAGAGAGAAAAAGAGAGCGACAGAGAGGGTGTGAGGGGGGGAGAAGGGAGATTACATATACATGTACCCTTTTGGTTTGTTTCCCAGGAGCTCCCTGACTAATACAGCGACTATGGTGTCCAGCTTTTATGTACCCATCTGTTTGTCCTCATGACTGAGCCCCAGCCATCAGAACCTACATTTGCACAGTGTTGGGTTCCCTGCTTGGCAATAAAATTTGCCTTCAATACTCAAATATTGATTCCAGAGTCTATTTTCTCTTAAACCAAAGAGAGCTTAGAAACTCTCTCATCTAATCTTGACGTTTTTATTTAAAGGACCTACCACCTAGACTTGTATCCATTTGCCCAGGGTCACGCAAGTAGGAATGACTGACAGAACAAGAACCAGGTCCCCCATCCCCCAGCTCTGGACTCTTCCTACTACCTCAGGTTGCCCTGAGTTTCCTCTCTCATGTCGGCCTTGCTCCATTAAGTTGCATGAGGCTCTTCCACAGTCTGGTTAACTAACTACACAAAGGCATTAGGTTATTAGGGGAATGTTTTAGCTATTAGTTTACTGAAGCTAATGGCTTATAGATGATCTTGGGAGACATGGAAAAAAGTATTAAGTAATCTCTCCACTGAAGACATGACAAATGTGTTTATAAGAAAATATGGATGCTGTCAGAATTAGGTTGGTTTCCCCAAAATCAGAACCTGAGATTTTGATTTATGTAGAAGTAATTTATGAGAACATGTCCCCAGGAGAAAAGAGTAGGGGCTGGGGAGGGAGGGCTCTCCCAGGAAGGCAGGCGGGTCATTAGTGGTGTACGTCAGACCAATTCTGTCACAGGCACACTGGCTCTGTCCCAGAGAAGCCCTGCAGGCAGCAAGTGGAGCCCCAGAGACTTGTCTCCATCAGACGCAGGGGAGCTGGCACGTCGGTAGCTCCACACCCAGCAGGCATTGGGCGAGGAGGGGGTAATCAAACTTTCAGGGTCTCCTGGAACTCTATACCTGTGGCCATCCTCCTGCAAAGAGACACGAGTGATGGCCACTAGGAGTTCAAGAATGGCAGAAGCTGACGCTTGCAAAAGTGGAGAGGGCATCCTGCTGCGAGGGACAAAGGAGAGCTCCACAAGGCTGGCTGTGCCCTCCGACGGCCGCATCAGAGCGGACCTACACCATGAAGGCGAAAGGACAGCAAGTCTCCTGGTCAAGCCCTGAGTAAGCTGTGCAGTATTAACACATGCACCAAAAGGCTGTGCCCATCCTGGAGAATCCCCTGCAGGGCGACAGGAAAGGGGAACCAGCAACACGAAGATTGTTGGGCTCCTCTACATGACCCTGAATTGCTGGTTGCTGCAAGTGGTGAGCAGGGAACCCGAAGCAGGGAGAGGGCCAGGGGCTTGGGGACCCACACCTCTGGGGCAGCCCTGTCAGCCTCGTCTCACCAAGCAGCCTTGAACTGACACAGCCCCTCAAGGAGATCTGCCCCAAGTGAGAGAATGTGCACCCGCCCAACAGGCGGCCAGGTCATTACAAAAACACGGACCCTCCACTAAGTAAGCTGACATTCTCGTTTTAGGCATGAATCTGTGGAAGTGTGGTCGGCACAGGTGGGCCTCTGAAAGATGGTCGTCATCTATGCTGGTCACAATGAACTCAACACTGCAAATGTCCTTGAAGCTGCCACACAACAGTACACAGTTGGCATCTCAGCCAACTCTTTTTTCTACAGGCCTAAAGAGATTGTCAAACATTCTTGCCAGAGTTTAAATGGTGGTAACCTCCTCTGAAGTTCAGGGGCAATTAGCAAATCCACACCGTTGGTGGAGAACAAAACGTCAGCATGACCTGTGGCAGTGCTGGCTGGGAGGACGGAGCTTAGCTCTGCCCTGGCCACAAACTGGCCGCCCAGGCACCCAGGAGCCTGCCCGGAGTCGGTGGGTCAGGGCTGGCCCTGGGGGAGCCACGGGAAGGAGCAGCAGGACCTGCAAGGGGCGGGGTGTGGGGGAGCCCAGGGAGCAGGGCGGCCAGTGAGAGCCAAGGGGGAGGAGATGGGGGAGCACAGAAGCCCTGACGCGGTCTCAGCACCTCCCAGAGAGGCCCAAGTCACTCCTGTCAGGATCCCACGTGGCAGTGAACAGAGAGGAAAAAAATTATTCCCAGGACATGGTAATTTTCAGTCTAGCAAACTTCCCATACACACCAATTTTAAAAAATGTGAAAAGACACAGTATTATTTTGGTATTAGTGAGTTATTTTTTCTTTAATAGATCAGAAGGTGTATTATACCTGTTATGTCTCTTAAAGGCCTCCTAATCATTCATAGCAATGTCCAAGTCCTATAGTTCTAAATCTTTATTTTTATAGCTTTTACAGTTTTTGAGCTTTATAGTTCTGTAAGTTCTAAATCTTTATCAATAAGGGGTAATCCTGTGGATATAACTTAAGGGGCGGGATGGGGGTGGGGAGTGAGTCCTGAGAATGAAAATATAAAGTTAACTGAAAAACATTAATCAGGAGTGTTTCTGGTTCTTTATTGTTCAGAAAAATAGAAGTTGAAAGCCTCTCCTTTGTAGTCCAGCTGAGGAAATCTGAGCATTCATGAAACTCAAGTTTACCAAGTATAGCATGGAAACAGCCAGATGCTCTGTGGCAGGTACTGGATTTCTTCCTGTGTGGGTCACGCCCAGTGGTGGGGAAGAGGAAATCCGGACACTTGTAAGGACCAGAAATAAGTTAGTGAAGCCAGAGAGCCTAAGTTAAGGAGAAAAGCCTGCTATTTCTTGGTGCAGTTACTGCAGTAGGTGGAAATAAACCCAGACAAGAGGAAAGAGGGAGAAGGTTCAGCCCAAACTTGAACTTTGGAAAGCTGCCCGAAAGACCCCATCCCTGTCTTTCTTGATTTGTTGTATCAAGGGCTCACTGTGAGAAATATCTTCTTTCATTCCAAGAGAAGAAATACAAAATGTTATCAAGGTAATCATTAACTTCTCTAATTGGTGCCTGGAAAGGCATTTTGTTCTTTCCGTCAAACATCCCATAAATTAAGTTGATAAAGAAAGGATAAACTACAGAAGAAAGCAAAACATTTATTTTCAAAGCAGGACTGATCCCAAGAGAAGTCACGGAGTTGGTGAGGTTCGCCTTCAGCCCTGCCTGCCCTGCCTGGTCTTTGAGGCCAGGGATGCCCCTGAGGTTCTCTTCCTCTGTCTCATCCAAAGGCATGTTCGGAGCTGAGCTGACCCACGCACTCAGCCTATGCACACGGAGATGGGCACCGTAAAGCCACGCGCGCCAACACAGCTGAGTGCGTTCCAACCGGGGAGAGCCTCCAGGGAGAGAAGGCAAATGGTGGCACTTCAGGGAGCAGGTGGAGTGGTGACAATTCTGCAGGCGAGAGATGAGCAGAAAACCTCCAAACATGGTTTAGAGATTCCATCTTGAAGACCCAGACATTTATTAATGTAGCCATTGCCTATTTAAACTGTAGAGGACAGTACGAGTTTTTCTCATTAAGGCTAAAGGTAAAAAAAATCACTCTGGATCCTTCACAGGCTGCAATTCCCCACCAACATCCTTTCTTCTGGAAAACGCACAGAAAATAGCTTTTCCCCCAGTAACCATTGGAATGTATTCCTGGCATGAGGAGAGCACCCGCAGTAGATTATACGCAGACAGTATTGTGACGTTAATGTGGTCAGAAATAACCAAAAGGCGTATAAGCAGATGAAGACATGTTATTTCCATTTCAAATAGGGATTTAATTCTAGGAGAACCACTAAACAACAATAGCAAAGGCTTGTATTTATGTGGACCAATTATAGGTTCATTTGTAGAAATGAGGAAACAAAAAAGAGGAGCCCGCAGATGAATTAGATTCCAACAAAACACCTTTTTGGGAGGCTGGGGGGGGGCCACAGCAGGACAGCTCAATGGCGTTTTGAATCAACCTTAAAATAACCATCACCTTTGCCCTTAAAAGCCTTAAGCTCAATGACATAGCAGCCTATTGAAATTCTGCCTCTCTGTGCCAGATTTTGACTATGTCCCTTTTGATCTTCTCAGGACTAATGGATTAACACGATGCTCTCCGGGGATGAAGGGGAGAAGTCTTGAGAATCACCTGACCTTGCACAATGGCAGCCCCAGGCCCCCACCTGGTGCTGCCCACAGGGGTCACCCTACTCCAGAGCACAGGACTCTTCCTGGTGGTCCTAACAGGCCAACTGAATCCCCCCACCACCTTTTTTATTATGTGGGAGAACTGTATCTGAAAGATGTCAAGATTTACATTTTCAGCTGATTTACGAGCTTGTGGAGTAAGTCACCAGAAAGGAAAAGATGATTAAGGATTAATGCAATATTATTGATAAGTGGCTGCTGTAAAACCTCACCCTGGTGCCAACACCTCTTGGACAATGGAATAGGGAAAAGAAAAGAATTTAAAATTCAATCCATTTCAGATTCTTTGAGATACCAGGTTTCCTAGATTCTATTCCCATCCTAGAATGACAAGAATCAATGAATATACAAAGTGCCCTTATTACTAGAGAATGTTTAACTCAACCCAATAAATTATCTGTTATCTATTTGAATTATTAAGCAATTCAGGATTGGATGAGAAAAATCATATCTCTCTTGATATGCTAGCCCCTTTCCTTTCCCATGCAATAAATAAGGATCTCGGTGTCTTAAACATATTTCTAAACCTCATGTTTATATGGGACAAAGGTCATTCCAAGATTCTCTCTTTCTCCCCGAGCAAAGTCACAGACACCCATGAATAACATCCTATGCATAATTCACTTGCAACAATTTTTTAACATCAAATATTGATCAGCAAATTATCTTCTTCTCCTTATTCCCTTCCTTTAGCTCTGCGACTGTGCCCCACCTTTCCCTAAATGGTCCTGTTTCTCATCATGGAGACCACCTCAGACATCCATCCTTGATGGGCACCAGCTTTGCTCTAATGCACTGGATTCACCTAATATACACCTCATTAGATACATATTGTTTCTATTGCTGCTGTAGCAAATCACACATTTGGCAACTGAAAGCAGTGAAAGTGGAGTGTCTCTTAGCCTCTGCAGGGCAGAAGTCGGGGGAGATTGGACCGGGTCCTGGGCCTGAAGGTCTCACAAGGCTGAGGCTCTGGAGAAGAATCAGAGCTCATTTTTTCTTTTTTTTTTTTTTATCAAAAACTCACGGATTTATTAGAATATAAGAAAAACTTAGTTCCTTCTGTACAGAGTGGTGGCAGCTGTGATGGCTTTGAAACTGGTGATCAGCGTCAGCCCTGCTTGGGGACTCCTGCCCCAAACAGTGCTTATGCGGAGAGGAGGGGGACAGACAAGCATCATGGCCAGGACCCTGGGAGAGGGGCACTGCAGACTGCACAGACCTGGGGAAGGGAGGGCCCTGGGCACGGACAGCACAGACAGGCCTGGGCCTGGCCACGGTGGGAGCAGGGGCTGCAAGCAAATGCTGTGGGGGCCCAGGACTCTGCCCACCAGTTGGGCAGGAGATGCTCTGGGGCAGCCTTCTTTCCAAGGACTGGGCTCTGCAGCAAGCTGAGTGCAGTGCATGCAGGAGGGAGAGGCTGTTGCTGGCCTGGGTTCCTTGTGGATGTACGACTGAGGTCCCTATTTACTTGCTGACTGTCAGCCAGGGGCTGGTGTTTGCTCCTACACGCTGCCCGCGCTTCTACCCGTGCTTTCCAAGTGGCCCCCCCAGCAGTACTGAGTTGGACCCCTCTCATACTTCAGGTCTCTCTGGCTCCAGGGCTCGTGGGATTATATCTCACCCACCTGGGTAATCCAAGATAATCTCCCTATTTCCAGGACTACAATCACATCTGCAAAGTCTCTTTGGCCTTGTGCAGAAGGTACTCACAGGTCCCTGGAACTAGAGTCTCGACGTCTTTGGAAGGTCAGTCTGCCTCCCATGATCTGCCGTCTGGATTCGTTTCAAGAGACGTGTAGAAAATGAAAAGTAAAACAGCATACAAAAACCCAACTAAGTCAAAAGTAACATTAAATGTGAATAAAACAATCCAATAAAACTGGGTAAAAATACAAGATCCAACTATATGCTCTCTACAGTAGTTAGACTGTCCAGACGAGTGACCAAGTACCTATACACAGCAGATTCAAAGATACAAATAGAAAGTAAAAGGATGGAAAAGAGACAGATTTTTTAAAACTAAAAACTCCTGCTCTGTGAAAGATACTGTTAAGACAAAGAAAAAATAATCTGTAGATTGGGAGAAAATGTTTTCAAAACATACATCTGATAAAGGACTTGAATCCAAAATATACAAAAACTCTTAAAATTCAACAATAAGAAAACAACCAACCCAATTAAGAGGTGGGCAAGAGATCTGAACAGACACATCATGACTGGCACACCAGGAGCTCTCATTCATTGTTGGTGGAAATTCAAAACAGGGCAGCCACTTGGCGAGCCAGTTTGGCGGTTTCTCACAAAACTAAACATACTCTGATCATACAACCAGCAATCTTGCTCCTGTGTACTTACCCAAATGAGTTGGACACATGTCCACACAAAACCTGCCTGCCTATGAAAATTTATAGCAGCTTTATTTATAATAGCCCCAACCTGGGAACAACCCAGATGTCCATCAGCAGGTTAAGGGATAAACAAAATGAATTTATCTATACAGTGGAATACAACTCAGCAACAAACAAGACAGTAAGTGTGGATATATAGCATTTATTTTGAGCTAAAGAAGCTAGACACCAAAAAGAAGTACGTCATTCCATTTATGTGAAGTTTAGAAGAGCTCTATATTTACAAACTGTTGTATATCCTATCACCGATGGCCTGCAGAGGGGTTTGGGGATCGTTGCAAAGGACCCCAGGGGATTTTCTGGAGTGACAGAATTGTTCTATATCTTGATTGGGGTGTTGGTTCCATGTACTTCAAAACTCATCTAAATATACACTTAAAATAAGAACATTTTATCTTATCTTATTTAAGTTCATGCTTCAGTAAAGCTGAAGAGAAAAATTTCACAATTAATAAGAGCTACAAATTAATGAAGAATCAAATAATTTTCACTTTCTCTTTCAACTCTGAAGACCTTTGGTTTGGTTGTCAAAACTGACAGCCATTACTGACAGCCCATTATCTACCCATTTGTCCAGGATGATATGGTATCACCCCATCTCTTCTTGGAACACTACTAATATACAGAAAGTTTCAATCTTAACTAAAAATTCCATAGTCCGGATAGATAATCCCCATTCTTGTTTCCACAGTTCAACCCTGGTCAGTACTAGGAAGATCCTCTAGATATTGCTTCCATGAAGCAATTTATACTCCTTTACTTCTCTGATTGGATCCCTTGTTTCTGCAAAACCTTCCACTCAAATAACTCTTACAATTCCTTTAATATTGGTAGTGGCTATGATTCTCCTAAGTGATAAAAACTGTAAATAATTCACTAAAAACCCACATTTTGTCAACAACAGGATCCTCCTTTATTCACTTTTGTAGCTCTAGGTATTTGGAAGAATTCATATTGTTATGACTATTTCTTTATCCAAATGAAGCTGTCATGTAAATTTAGGCATTATGCCTTATCAAGACTGTAACAGATGGTCTCTTGCTTTTTCTGCTGTCTCAGCCCCTAGTAACTCCCAGGCAACTTTCTCCCCATCACGTGAATTCACTGTTACCTAATTAAAAACAGATAATCAATAGTGCCTCTCTTTAAAAGTCTTTTTTTTTTCCCCAGCGTGCATTTTTAAGTTCTTGCTGCTATAAGGTAATCATTTAGAAACATTTTCTGACTTTCCTAAGGACATGTAATATACAGTCTATGGCAATATGTCCAATATGCATGTGATGCATGCTACAAATAAAATATTAGCTTTTCTAGTAGCTACTTTATAAAAGTAAAAAAAAAAAACTTGGAAATTTAATTTCAATAATACATTTTATTTAACCTAATATATTTAAAGTAGTACCATTCAGTATGCAACCAATATAAGAATTATTATAAGATACTTCACATTCTTCCTACATAGTAAGCCTTAGGAATCCAATGTATATTTTACGCCTAAAGCACACACCACCCCCAGACTAGCCCAATTTCAAGTGCTCCCTAGCAATACCAGCCTCTGATGAGCTGCCATTCCAGCTCTCTGTGTACTGGCGCTTATTCCAGTCTGATGGATTCTGAAATCCTGCTGCTGATTGGGGACCACTTCCTGCTGCTTTTAGGACAGCTGTTGAGAGCTCTAGGAGTCACTAACAAGGAAGAGACCAAAGGCCACTTCCAGGAGCCCCAGCTGGTGCAGAGAGCCACCTGGCACAAACAGTGGAGGTCAGGGCTCTGCTCACAAGATCGCTTAGGGTGAAGAGTAGAGAGAGGAAGGTGAGCATGCCTGGGTCAATAGCCTGAACTCTGATGAAGCCCAGCTCTGATAGAACATTCTGGAAATTCTATTATCTTTTTTTTTTTGATTGAAGTATAGTTGCCATACAATATTATATTAATTTCAGGTGTATAGCATAGTGATTTAACAGTTACATATATCACGAAATGCTCACCATGGTAAGTGAAATTCTATTATCTTAATGTCAATATTACTTTTAACATTACTTTTTACAAGCCAGTACTTTTGTACTAGTTTGGCAGTTTCTGCAGCATGACTTTCTAGGACTATTTTATAACCAGACCTTTTAGTTAAATACTTTTGACAAGTACTTATTTATAATAGTCTATAATAATGATAAGTATCTAAATTATGCATCCTATAACATGGCCATAGTCACAGAAATTGTCAAAACATGGGATCTCCTTCAAGCAAACAGACGGAGTTCTCATACATCCACCAGACTTGATTAATAGGACTAAGGCTCCTGGTTTTCCAGCTGCTATGACATTGGTAGGCTTTCTTAAACCTCACCTGGACTCGGCTTCTCAACTCAGTTATTGAGTCTTCTGTATTAGCAATAAGCTATTTTCACCTATATTTGCCCTAAATGCTTTTCAGTTGACAGCCTTAGCTGCCAATTCTTTTCGACTTCTTGCTGGACTCAAAGATGACCTGTCCATCATTTAAAATAATATGTTCCAAACTGTATATATGCACTCCACATCCAAAATGTTCAACTCATTATATAATTAGACCACTGTCTATACTCCCTAATTAGTTAAATGGACAGATAGTCATGAAAGGAGCCAGGCAGTGGAAAAGAATACCTTCACCTTGCTGACAATGGTGGCGACACGTCAGCTACAAATGCAGACTCAGAATCTTGGAAGTCACTCAAAATAAATTATCTCAAAATCCTGGATCCTTGACAATGTAGAAAAAATGAAAAGGACCACTTTGCCAATTAGCTCTTCTCTCTCTCTCCCTGAAATGCTGATGGCACAGAGCTGAAAGTGAATAGATGGACTAATCATCTAATTAAACAAGGAATATGTCCCCATCACGAGCACCACTATCATCTATGCTGAGAAATGAGACCCATTCTTAAACCTTGCCAACAGTTTCTCCTTCCACACACACTACTCAGGACACATGCTGGGTAAAAAGAAGAGTATTTGCCTTTAGGAAATGCTGCAAAATCCAGGGACATCTCCCTCGACTGCTACACCAGGTCTCAACACCCTTCCAACCACTGCAACCGAGCCATGGGCATTGCATCAAAGATCCTTAGAGCTGCACTCCCTCCTTCTAGTGAAGCCTTGCTTTTATGCCCCTGGAGAGCTGCGGTCCGGAGGCCAGCCTTCCCTTCCGGGCATGGAGCCAGCCTGCTTGCCTTACAGCGTGTGCTTCGAGCGCCGCTGAGCAGGCACTGCACAATCCTTCCATCGGGTTACCTTTGCAAAGTGTTGAAAGTCACCTGGTCATTTCTACGGACAGAGCAAAATGACTCTGAACCTTGTCCCCTGATACTGCCTTCAGTTCCAAGAAGAGATTAGATGTGCAGGAAAAACTCCATGGCTGTAGTAAAGAGTGAAGGAAACCCCAAAGAAACTCACCGAGGAGAGGATGTGAGAACTGCTCACAAATTCGGATCAAGCCAGACCTCGGCTTTCCAAAACCAGCAGGGTTGTGGATTCTAAGCTCTATGAACACTTTACCAGAGCTACGAAAACAAAGTAGCTGGTTCCTGAACTGGCGAAAGAGCTGGAAGACTATTACACCTTGCTTGTCAACTGTGCTTTATGTCCGTGCCCGTTCTGGTTTCCGTGGTCACTGTCTGATGAGGAGTGGTACTTCCAGCGGGTGGACATAAGGAAGTGCGCCTCTGAAGGTATAGGAACAGGATGAGGGGCAATGAGTGATCACGCTCTGCGCTCCCTTCCATTTGCGTGCGTATTTCATCCTCCCGACAACCAACTTGCTACCATTCCCATTTTACAGACTACTAAACGGAGCCATGCAAGGGCCAGCGCTGCTCAGAAACAGTCGCTTGAGACAGGATTTGCACCCAGGCAGTATGGCTCCAGACTTCAGGTATTTATGAAGTGATTTAGATATTTGTATTAATCTTCACCTAGAACTGAGCCATGGACAGAAGATCTGGAAACAGCATAAGAGCCATGGCTCAGAAAGCACCTGGGGTCTGGGCACTACCCAGCTGCAGCCAGTAGGGTGAAGCACCCAGCCTTCCCCGATGGCTTCTTTCTGTAGGAGAGGAGGGGTCCCTGCCCCCAAAGGGGTGGTGAGGTAGTTCCTCCTGCATTTCCTCGCTCCACAAAGCAGCACAAACCTTGTCATGCTAAGAGATTTACTAGACAATACCGTTTATTTTGAAATGTGTGAACCACCATGTTTCTAATTCCCCTTCTCTAATTTGCAGGTATAAGATGGTATTAAAATTCACATAATTGTTTAATATTATCTTTAAACAATTTGAACTCCACTCTGCTATTCAGCCAGTATTTCTTTGCAATGAACTCTGGAAAATACAGGCAATAAATAGATGATTGTTTATTTTTTAACATTCATAGGTATGTTTGTAATGACTTGTTTACCCAATACTTACAGAGCAATTACACTTTGAGAGAACCTGGAAAAAAATGCCGATCACATAAAACCTGGTGTTAATAGCAAATTGTTTATATATACATTAGGTATTTTATGAGATGTTTTTAGACCATCATTGCTTTCTGCCAAATTTTCTTTGAAATTCAAAACTTCTACTCTGGGCAACTATTAGCAGTAATTCAAATCAATCTCATTCTCTGTCCCTCACACACACATTTTCAAGTTACTCTTCAGCTCTGCAGACCTAACTTGATTATTTGTATTTGTTGCACAAATAAAGAGAAATACCCTCACCACTCCTACAAATATTGGTAGTAGGCTAGTATGCATAAGGTCAGGGTTCAGCCTTTTTCCCAGAATCCCACTCCTCAGCAGGGGCAGAGAGGAGGAGAGCGAGTGAGAGGCACACGCTGGGGATGCCAGCACAGAGCCTTGTCCTCACAGGGCAAAGGACGCCTAAGAGCCTGCAGATTAAACTGTGATCCACGATCGTGGACATCACCAGGGCTGTCTTCTTAGCTATTTATCAAAGGAACAATACTACCCAGTGATCATTTGATTATCTTCTCAACTTTAGCATTATTTAAAATATTAAGATATAATTTAACTATTTACAGTCTAAACTTATACTATTTGTGGATTCAAAAATTCAAAATTCTTGTAAACTGGTGACCTGCTAGTCTGCAGCATCTGTGTCCTACATGTTTATTTAGCCAGGACCACAGGTGCATGCATTTCTTTTTTAAGTTATTTAATTTGAATGCTCTTGGGCAAATTACTCATTCTCTAGTCTATCACGGTCCTCACAACTCCCATGGCCCAATACCTATGACCAAGAATTTGGGTTCCAATTTATGTTCTTGCCAAGTCCCTAAAGACATGTCAATCTGTGGCCCCTGTATAGTTCTAATAACATCTCTTTGACAAATCATAGATTCTGAGGAATGTTTTAATTCATACCATTTTAAGCCATTTTTAAAACATTTAGACCCTCAAACTTCTAATGCAATTTCCAAGTATATACATCTTAATTAGTGAAAGTCATAGTTCAGTTCTAGGATTTAAATTTAAAAAATTGGTAGAAGTAGATTATTATTTAGAAACTTTTAATGAAGCTTAATGTTTACATTAAGATATTCTTTAATAGAAGTTAGGCATTAGGTATTAGGTGCTTTCTTTTAAGAATTATTTAAAATATGTAAGCCAATTTATAATTTTCTTCATTGTTTTGCCCATTTTGGATTTTTAGACTTATAACCCTTCTGTCTTCTGTGTCTATATTTAAAGTCATCCACTCAACCAATGTTCATCTACAGAGAATGTGTGAATTATAAAAGAACATTAAATATTTTTTAACAAGATCTTAATGCTTCCAAAATTATACCTTTCTATGTTCTAATTATTTAAATTAGGCAGACTTTTCTTTCATTTTCACCTGATAGTGAAAAATGCTGGCTACCATCTGTATTTGAATCTGTAAAGGGAGAACTGGGTCTCCATCAGGAAGACTGAACTTCCTACTGGAATATGGATCCTTGTCTGCAGTAATCCACCTGGTTCACTGTGGATGGCAGGAGGTGGAGGCAGCAGGTTATAGCTACAGAAGCCAGAGCCGCAGAAGTTAAGACAGGACAGGGCATGAAGGAGGGGAGAAATATCAGCAGGGAACCCTGGCCAGAGACTGGCAGGAATGCAGAGATTGCAGCGCAGAACCAGCTAAGCCACGTGAAGAGGAAGTGGGAAGATAAGAACCAGTCTGTTCAACAACAAACACTTACTGACCACCCTATAGCTGCCAGAGATTCACAACGGCTACAATCTTTTCCCAGGTACAGACAATCACACTGTATATAAACAGGGACCATCTCAGCAAGTGCTAGACCAGCGCTGCATGGGAGATGGGGTGTCACAGGGTCTGGGGTAAACACAATGAGTGACCAAACTCCCATCCGACTGTCAAACGCACATTACATTCAAGAGCCAGTGAGACCTGGTTTAATCGGAGCACATACCCACATAAAATGGGAGGTCACTTGTCACTATGAAGAGGGCACTGGGGCCAGAGAAGGCATCTGCATGGCACCAGGGATTTCACTGGGTCACAGTGATGCAGACCGGGTGAGGCGTCTCAACCCAGGGGTCTAGCTGACCTTAGACCAAGGCTACATTGTATGGACAGGAAGATCCAGACAGCAGCTCTCCCAAAGTAGGGGTCAGATATCCAAACGGTATGCACAGAAAATCTGCCAGTGGGAGTTGGGCAGGTGTTCGCATTGGCCTGACAGTCAAGACTTATGGTTGCAAATGCTGCTCACTACTGAAGAGTCCACAGACAGTTGTCCTGGAAAGCATTCCAACAACCAAGCCTGACCAGTGACCCGAATGAGGCGCTGTGGTTTGGTGAAGAGGAATTTCATTTATCTGCAATCGAGGGTTCAAGGAACCCTCATGGGAAAGTCACCTTAAAGAGAATTTAGAAGAACAAAGGAGGATTTACTACCTCAGCAGATATCAGTCCTCACTCTGGCTCTTGCTAGCTCCTTAATCCTCAGGTTGAGAATATTCTGCTGGAATCTCTGAGCTCACACCCATAGCAAGATTTCCTTGCACTCCAGGACACACAACTCATCTGTGCACACCCATGGCAGGGCTCCCAATGCGCAGAACTCGGAAATTCATGCACACTTCAGGTTTTCATATACAGCAGCCCCTGGCTCTGCTTAGCCTGTAAAAATAATACCACAATTTACATTAGCCATGGCAGGGAAATGCAGACCTTGGAAGCCAACCTGAGAGCTGATTTGGGCAATGACCACAGGAAGTAAAGTGACTCACAAGGACCTAACGGTGCTTCCCTGTGTCTTAAATGGTAAAACTCTGAAGGACCATTGCACCTACGTGATTAGACAACACTGTCCTCCTCTATTTTGTCTAAACCGTTGATAAAATAGAATTTTGAGCACAGACATTCCTAGTATCTTCTAAAATACAAATTAATACATAAAGCACATCAGTGGGAACACCCAGTAGCACTTCAATGACAACGGCAGATGCTTTTCTACATGAAGGTCTTTCCAAAAATATTTCTGAGAAAATGTTTTTTCTCTTTATTTTCTTATAATAAGATTTTGTCTCCAACCTGCCTTTTCATGTTTTCATTTGAAAAGGAAATGTTGGAACATATTATAGATGCGTGTTTGCACACCGTCTTTGGTTTCGACAATGTAACACAACTAGCAGACTGGACTTCCTCCCGCTGATCACTGTCCAGTCTTCAGGTCATGTAAGATGCCATCTGAGGGAGTAACTGTGCCTCAGCCCATCTATATCAGTACCTAAAGAACACCCTACACCCTCCCTGGATGGAGTATCACTGTACCTGGTGACAATATCTACTGCAACAGGTGTACACTGTCAACATTTCTTAACAGATGAACAGTATTATTCCCCTGGGCTGGGCCTCAGAAGGGATTTGATTTTACTTTCCCAAATTTCACCCAAAATTTTAAAAGGGACAGTGTATTTGTTTATTTAATGAATACTTGCTGAATGCCTACTATGCATGACACAGCCTCCTAAGCAGTAATGACTCAGCAGTGAAAGAACAGAAATAAGGTGTAAGGGCTGGGACGCCTAGATCCCAAGGGGAGAACACACACTGTGAGTGGGTAAACAAAGATCACAGGCACCAGGAGGCATAGCATGAAACAGAGAAGTGTACAGCCAAGCCCCAGGAGGGTGAATTCAGCAAGGATGCTGTCAACATGCTTCTCTCCGGAGGTGGCCCTGGAGCTGAGACACCAATGATAAAAGGAAACCACCAGGTGGAAATCTGTGGAATGCTCCTACTGTTGGGAGAGGGAGGCAAGTGGGGAGGTGTGAAAAGTTGGGAAAGTCAAGGAATAGGAGGAAGAAAGCGTGGCTTGAACACAGAGTAGAGGCAGTTATAAAATGAGATAAAGTTAGAGATAGAATGTTGTGAAACACAAAGATGTTGGATTATTTTTGCTCTGGGTTATAGGAAGCCATGGGAGAACTTAAGAAAAAGATTTCCATACTGGAATATCAAATGCTTATGTAGACACTGTTCTAAGAACTTTAACATGGCTTGTTTTTTCTTTGGAATAATTATCACTCTTTGGCATGACAGCATTTATCTATTTGTTTCCCTTTCAGTAAGCAAATTCCATGAAGGAAAAGGTTTCCGTCTGTCCAGATCACTATTATACCAACAGTGTCCCTATCAGGGCTCGGCACATAAGAGGCGCTCAGCAAATATTTCAAGAAAAAAATAAATAAAGGGATGAATCATAAAGATCTGAGAAGGAACATTTAGGAGACGACAACCCAGTGTGTGCTTTGGGTATGTTGTACACGAGGTGTCAAGTCAACAGCTCGCTTTCTAAGTCTGGAGCTCAGAGAATGCAGGACCAGAGAAATAAATGTTGGCATCATTCCCCTACAGATAGCCATAGGACTCAATGAGATAGTTTAAAAAAAAAACTGAAAGAATTATTCTGGTAATAATAACAATAATTGCATTATTTATAAGTGCTTGCGGCATATCAGATACTCAGCCAGAAAGACAAAACTCCTCCCTCGGCTTGGACTGGATCTCTCTTCTCATTTTGCTTTTTATTCCTTAAGTCACACCTTGCAAGCTATAATGAGTCATCTTTTAAAACATAATTGGAAAGGAAAACTTCCAAAATAATTCACTCTATCCTATAGGAAATGAAGGCTTTGAGTCCTTGAGAATATAGAAGGAACTGTACCTTTCCATGTCGTGAGTGTAATAATGGGCCAGAGTCTGCCTTTAGAAGCAGCAAAACAGATATTCACAGAATGCATTCATAACTGTCCCATTCTGGATCAGAGGCCATAAGGATGCATTAAATGAAGATTTTTAAAACTTTGTGCACCTCAGTTCTCTTCCATTCATATATGAAGAGCTGGCTGAAAATCTTCTCTTCTGAGTTGTGTATTTTTTGTCTTTCCCTTCAAAGTACAAAACATTTTTACTGTTATTCTGCTATTGCCCACAATTTTGAGGAAGACAGAGACAACTTCAACTAACTTGGACAAGTATTTTATAGATACCCAAGGCCACTCATGAACGAAGGGAATCAAGTAGATTAAAAGCCTGCTTTCTATGCTCTTTATAACCGTATTGGCACCTTTTACGGCAGTCCGGTAAGCTGTACCAAGGTTGTGTCTGCTGTTGCCACCCGATTCTGCTCCACGACTCCCACACTCCGTGGCTCATCTACAGAAAATCACCAGAGGGAACCAGAAATCCCGCGTCCTGTTCATGTGGCTGCTCCTCCTGCCGTGACTGACATAGAGCAGAGAGCATCCTTAGGCCTGCCCCTGCTTCTGGAAGGTTCTGGCATCTGGGACTCATCTGGACTCAGTTCAGATATTTAATACCCACGTGGCATTTTAACAAGCATTTGCCACACTTGATTTTTTTTTTAACATCCGAAGCCCTCTGGTTTGCCAACGCTGTCCCAGTTTAGAGCGCCTGTCCCAGCACAACTATTATTAGTGCCCTTTATGCTCAAAACTGCCCCGATTGGGCAATGCAGTATATGACCGCACTGCTAGTGTAGGGTTACTCCAGTCCATTTCATCCCAACAGCAGGCTAGCCTCCCCAAGCCCCACAAGGGACTTCCCTTCCCTTACAGACTTCAGAAACTCTGTTAAGGGGCTTCCTTTAAGGATAAAAAAGATTTTATTTCTCTCATAATGTGAGAAGTACATACTTCCCTTGGTTGAATAGAGCTTTTCATTTTAACTGCCCTTCTTGAAAGGTCACATTCCCTGCCTCTCCCCTCAGACCATCGGTTGTAGGAGAGACTGTCCCACTTATGTAACCTGTGTGTACTTGTGGTTCATAGATGCGAGTTCAGTGGTCCACTGTCACTTCCCCCTTGAATAAATATTGTGCATACCCCTAGGCGGGGTTTGCTTTCTGAACCAGTGGTTAGAGTCACCAGCCTAAGACTGAAACACAGCCAATACTATGGGGCTGGAAGCAGAGGCCAAGACAATATCAATCGAGCATTGGTTCCTCGGAGGAGGACGTTGTCACCAGTTAGCTGTGGCGCGACTGTTCCCAGCAAGGTTCTCTGTCTGTAAGACAACAGGCCGAGGAACTTGCTCCCACCTTGCACTGTCCCTCTTGGCTGTGCAGGGGTTGCAGTGACGACTCAGCTTTATTTGTAGCACATTTAAGGTCTTCTTTAAGTCAGCCAGCATCGCTCTTCTCGGGTGTATTAACAGCAAGAGCCATGACCCACGTCTACACGTTTACTACGTGCCAGGCACCGCCTGAGCGCTGTGAACGTGCTGCCATTCATACTCGATAGCTTCCTAGGAAACTGGTGCCATTACTGCCACCAGCTGCAGATCAGGAAGCAGACACTCAGACCCCACAGGACTCACCTGGGCCTGCACGGGGGACAGAACCCGGCACGACCCCAGCCGCCGGGCCCTGAGGGCCATCCGGCCTCCTGGCTTTAGTCTTTATTACCTCACCCTGACCTCCCTCCCAAAATGTACTCCACTGTACAGAATAACAATAATGACAATAATAACAAAAACAAAGAAAAATGAAGATGAGCACCTTAATTATGCCACTGTCCTCAGGCACGTAACGTGCGAGGACTCCAGGCTGTGCCTGCCGGGGGTTACATAAGCCTCTTATCCGTGTTCATCAGGGGGTCCCTTTCTTTTAGTTCTAAATTATATGTCTACAAAATTAGCAAATAGCATAGGAGCCATATTGGGGAAATTGCTTTAGGGAAAGTGTGAATGCTCTAAAATGTGCACCAAGGCATCCTCTAGAAAACGGCATTATATTAACTTTAAAAGCTTAAAAAATCATCAATCATCACCTTCTGGTATTGTTACACGCTCATCTTTAAAGAGAGAATCAGTGAAATAGATAAAATCCTCTTATGACATTTCCCAAAGGACTCTGAAGAGCAAATATTATAAAGAGGGAGGAGAAATTATATTATTGGATACAGTGAATTTTGGAAGTGCTTTGGATTAGGTCTTCAAGATCTGTGGGGGAAAATGGTTTAAATGAAATTGCTATGAGCTGACCTTGATAAATAAAGTCCTAGACTAAAGATTAATGAACTTCAAAATCCATCCATTCAATTATATGGTAAGTAGTACAATACATAGAATGAGTGTATAGTTATATATATATACTTATATATGTATTCATATATATAATGTCATGTTATATAGTATAGTATCATATATTAAACACAAGCATATAAAGGTATTCTCATCACCAGTTTTGAATGCTGGGGATGGGCTCCCCTACACCAAGAATTTTCTGTGGTGCCAGCTGGGTGTCCTACAATTTAAATCAATTCTGACATATCTACCCAGAGATAGTGTCAGACCCCACAGGCTAAGGGGTCAGTCCCAGAAGACTGACTCTCGCCCTTCAGAGGCAGATGGCAAGTGCAGGTTGTTACCTGGACTTCTGACCAGAGGGCTACAAATCAAATCAGAGGTTCCCACAACCCCTCCTCAGGTTTGATTAATTTTCTACAGTGGTTCAAAGACCTCAGAGAAATATTTTACTTCCTAGACAACCAGTTCATTATAAAGAATATAACTCAGAGATGCACAGGGCCAGTGCAGGGAAGGGGTGAAGCTTCTCCACCCTCTGCGGGTGTACCACCTCCCAGCATCTGCACGTGTTCTCCTGAGAGCTCTCTGAACGCCCCCCCACTACCTTCTGGGTCTTCATGGAGGCTTCATCATAATAGGCTGGGTGATTAAGTCATTGGCCATTAGTGATCAACGCACCCTCCAGACCTTGTCCCCACCCCAGAGGTCAGGGCGTGGGGCTGAATGCCGTAACAGTTCCAAGGAGAACCAAACATGGTCCAACCCCAAACCCCCCCACAGGAGGGTGGAGCGAGCCCCGACTCCAGGCAGACTCCACCTGCTCCTTTTGGGACCTGACCCCACTCAGTGAATGTTCCACTCATATAAAAAAGGCTCCCTATTGCTCCCTGTGCGCACCCTCTGGGTCTGCCTGCACCCCAACTCCAGGATGCACTCATCTTTTCTGAACTTTAAATCTCCAAATAAACATTTAATGCCCAATGGCTTTTCAGCATCGGTTCTTGAATTCTTTCTAGCTGAGGTAGGGCAGGGACATGGGACAAACATCATCATTAACTTTTCCTGCCTATGATGAAAAATGCTGAGATATAAACAGTATAGTAAGAACAAGAGGGACCCCAACTTAAGACTAAGATTCCATTTTAAAAAGCAGAGAATTGAGAAGTAAGATTCCTACCATATTCTCTGGTAATCAGACAATAGCCCAACAGCCTACCTTAAGGCAGGGCAGGCAGTCTTAACTGGTATGTCCCCACTACTTGAGGGCTAACCACTACCTTGGAGAACAGGATAAATAAATCCCTTGTTTTGGGTTTATTTAGCAGAATTAGCTGGATGACTGATAATAAAGGAAAGGAGACATGGTGTCTCTCATCAGAGATAAGCACCTTGAGACCAGAAGTCAAGCCTACACCTAACAACCCCCCTCTGCCCTTTGTCCCTTCCCTGAAAGCCTTAAAAGACAGAATCCCCAAACTTCCAGCACGCCTCCTCTTCTCCGAGGACACCTGCACTTTCCTTTCCTTAAGTGCATACTTTCAAATAAAGCTTTCTCACTGCTCAAATTATCGCTGTTTGTCTCTTTGCTATTTCATTTTATTTCCAAGTCTTCACTTGTCTCTGCTTTACTCCTAGTGAGTAGGAAGGGGCTGCTAAGAGCTCACATTTGGGCCTGCATGTTTCCGTCGCCTGGGTGACCCGGATGAAACTGCAGCTGTGTGATCTGCTCTTAGTAACCTGCCTGAAAATCTCCTTTCTTTGGGAAGTTCTCAGAACATAATCTCACTGCATACTGTGCTCCGTGGCTCCCCCAAATCCTGGGGTGCTAGGGGCTAGTCCCCATGCGGTGCAGATCCAAGTGGACACAGGATGCCAGGGGACCCTGGCTCCAGGAGCTGGCAAGGGAAATCTGCCCTAGGCTGAGAACTTTCCATCTTTCCCTCTGCACTTTCCTGTTCTCTGCTGCCCTCAGGCAGCTGCCATTCCCTGCTGCTCTCACTCAAATGAATTCTTTCCTTACTTACACTCTTCTGACCTGCTGGAGAATTCTTTCTCGTTCAGTCAAGGACCCTACCCTGCCCAGGTTGAGGTTTCTCCCAGTGTTTCACCTCGTGCACAGGGAGAGACCCCCCCGGACACAGCTGCCCAGCAACACTGCGGTGAGGCCAAGGACCCGTCTCCAGTGACACACGGTATAGCATAAGTAGTCTGTAAGGCTTTTCTCTCAACGTAAAAGATATGTGTCAGTAGAAATGTGCAAACATATGAAGATGAACAAAATATACTGCCCCAAAATATGCCTCCAGCATATTGACTCTCTTGGGCTGAGTATTTTCGAGAGGCCACAGACCCAGGAGAATCTCTGAAAACAGGGCGGTGGAAGTTGCCTTTTGTAAGGGAAGCCCCCACGCGCAAGGCTGTCTCCCCCTGCAGCAGGAGGAGGATGGCTCGGCCTCCCGGGATGCATCCCTGGAGGGAAGAGGACTGGGACTTACAGGACAGCCTCCCTTGTGTCCCGGGCTTTTCCTGGTCACTCCCCGTAACTGCCTCCCACCCTCGGCATCCTTTGTCTTCAGCTGGAGAGGGTATTGGGTGGTGGCTGGGGCCATTTTGGGGGAGTTCCTCAGTTTTCCAGGGTCCCTTCCATGTAAACAGTAGGGATAGATGTTGTCAAACTTTTTTTTTTTTGCTTTTCTCTTGTTAATCAGCCTTTTATTACAGGCAGCGGTCTCAGCCAAGAGCCTAGAAGGGCAGAGAGGAAATTAGGAAATTACTTTTCCTCCCGTTCACCTGAGGGTGTGGTGCGGCCTGGGGAGGCATCTCACTTGATCTGCCTGCCACCCATCACCTTGTCTGCTTTCACCGCCACTTGGTAGCACCTCGCAATCAGTACAGCACATTTGTTAATGCAACGCAGACTCGTTCTCCGATTGGAATGAAGATGCCTTTTTTCACTCTGACAATGAAATATAAAGCTCCACAAAAAACAACTGGAAATTATCAGGATGGGAAGTACACTTTCAGAATGAATAGCTCTTTATTTTCAACTCGATCACTGAAGTGTTATATAACAGCAATGACTTGGAAACAGCCATTTAAAAAATGGCAAATTTATTAATGCCTAAATTTATACCCCTGGAGAGAAAAAAATCAGTGTATTTTTTATATATATAATATCACAATAATGATGCTAAGGTTATGTTAGGTAAAAAGTTAGACATGAGCAGCTGGGGAATGGGAAGATAAGGTTCAAGGGAAAAACCTACCCAAACTCTGCCCAGGTAGGGGCCCCACGTGAGGACAACAAAGGCTTTGCAGGGAGAGAAACTCCTTGCCAATCAGACCAGGCCAAACTGGTCCCAACCAGGTCCCAACGTGGGCGCAATGGAACAGAACTAAGAACCACCCAAACCACACCCCATCATGGGCAAGGGCGTGCGCCCTGAGACGGATCACAATATAGATAGGCCTGTCAATCAAATGACCCCACCTTGTTGATGAAAGAAGTGCCTCCCAGCCAGGATGTAATATACAGACCTCCCGCCTAACACTCTGGGGCCTTTGTCTACCTTGACCCTGGCCCGCTCCTCCCTTGCAGTGTATTCAAATTAAGCTTTTGCTCTGCTTCACTATTATCTCTGCCTTTCAGTTCTTTGTTTCCGTGGGGACAAGAACTGAGAACAAACTCAACCCACAACAGTTGTGCCAGAAGCTATATTGAAAACCCATATCATAAGCTTTGGCAATTTACTCAACAGATGTGTCTTTTTAAAGGATCAATGACAGAACTTTCTGTACATCAAAAGTATGACATCTTCAGTGCCTAATTTCAGTCCACACTCTTCCTCACTTTAGCATACATACAAAGTCCTTGGGAATGTCCCCTATAAACGCACTCATGTTCCACTACTACTGGCTGAAAGCCAGATCCAGTTCCTCCTCGAGGAGGCTCGGACCCAGTGGGGATAGAGCAGGACCAGTATGGCTGTTCCGTCAGTGGCTCCTGCTTCACAGGTCACAGCCAGAGGTCAGGCAGAAGGTGTGGGCCCTGGAGAAGCCTTTGGCATTTTCACGGACAAAACCTGGGTTGGGATCCCCCCCAGTTGTTTATAAACTAATCTCACACAGACAAGCACTATGGGGACCTAATTTTTCAATCACATAAAAGAAGGCTAAAAATACAGTACTTTATTTATCTGCTTCAGGATTTGGGTACGACAGAAATGGGATGATATAGGTGAAGTGCTAGTGAAGTTATAAAACTCCAAATGCTAACTATTCCCATTAGAATCAACACCAACTAGAAAAAAAAAATCCTATCTCCTTTAACCTTTTGACCCCTTTAGTGAGTGTTGTGATGAGGTGGATTTTAGAGCAGATTTCAGTAATAAAATAACAATACAAATGTAAAAGATGTAGCATCTACAAGGACTTTCATAAAGTACATTTATCTTCCTTCATCCCCACTGTAACTCATAACCCCTGGAGAACTCAGGTGTTAACATCATCAGCCTTTGCTTTTACAGAGGAGAGCCCTGAGATTTAGTCGGGTTTTAAAAATTGCGTAGAAGAGTCCGTAAGCAATGGGACCAAATCACCTTGTCATTCACCCTCCCCACACGCCCAAACTTATCATATAGTTTTATTTCATTGGTTCGGTGGGTAGGAAAGAAACCCGTTCGCAATATTTGGAGGTGTGTGAACACAGTAGCAGAGAGGAGCATCAGTTCTGACCACTTGTGACCGCAGCAGGGGCCGGCCGGCCTCGCGTGGGGGACACCGGCCCCCCTACGTGGTGCTTAGCTTCCCGTCTGGCACCGCGCTCCCCGAGCCCATAGGCGCCCCGCCACGCAGAACTCTGTGGATGCTCAGTGAATGTCTGTCGAATAAATCCAGCACTTTGGAGGTTGAGTTAATTTCAAACATTCTCTCTATGATTGTGTTATACTTGAAAAGAAAGAGAAATGACTTAAAAGAAAACATGCACAAGGCTCATTTGTGCCTTTGAGACTTTTCATCATCACCAAAGTGCGGCGCTAATGCTTGATGGCAGGAGCTTTGGACCTAGCGCAAAAGACAAGCATTTCACTGTTGTTCTCCTCTGTCATTTCTCCTATTATCTCAGAGTTGTTAGGTGGGTTTTTCCTTAGAAAAAAGAAGTCTAGAAATTGCTCAGGCAGAATGCTTTCCTCTAAGCCTGGTTATTACAGAATGTGATTCTGAGTCACATTATTGGAAGCAAACAGAACAAACTGAAAAGATTTTCTTTAATCATTCATCACAATGTTCCTCAAAGAAAAAAGTCAATAATAATGTTCAAATGTAGCAATTGCACAGAAATAAGATACAAAAGTTCCTTTGCTCCTTGTTCATTTATGTGGAATATTCAGTTTTTCTTCTGAAAAACAACCTTTTTTTCTTTTCCAAGTCTACTTTGATAAGCATCCCCAAGTTTGACAGAACAAAGCAGTCAACGAGGACCTGGTTTTCAAACTCTTAATGCCTTAAAATTTTAAGGTTACGGCTAGTGCAGGGAATTAGAAGACAAAGTTTAAACTCATTTCAGAGGCACCTATTTTTTTAGAGGCTTACAGTAAAGGGGTGGATGATTTTTGACAGAATGGAGAACAAAAAGAGAAAATTTGCTGAAAGTGTCTGGATCAGTGTTCAGAGTGGTCAGATATCCATGGTTGACGGGGAAGTGTATGGGATACCGTCCTAAAGAGTGGATGCAGGGAGGATGCAGGGAGGAGAGGCACTTCTCTATTCTCCATCTTTATCGAGGCCTAAATGACAGGAACTGTACAGTTCAGGTGAACCACTTGATGTTTGCACGTAGCTATCCACTGTGAAATGATTAAAGATCAACTCTCAGCCAATTTCAAGTATACAACACAGTGGTACTGACTCCAGTCTCCATGCTCTACATTAGACGCCCAGAACTTAGTCAGCTGGCAAATCTGAACTCTGTGCCTTTTGACTAACATCTTCCCACTGCCCCTGCCCAGAGCAGTCCCTATTCTACTCTCTGCTTCTGCGAGTTCCACATTTTGAGATTCTACATGTAAGTGAGGTCATGCAGTATTTGTGTTCTGTGTCTGGCTTATCTCACTTAGCATAATGTCCTTCAGGGCCACCCATGTTGGTCACAAATGGCAGGATTTCCTTCTTTATTAAGGCTGAATAATAGTCATGTGTGTGTGTGTGTGCACAAGATGGACCTCACAGCAGGTGCACACACCATGCTTAACCGTGTGAGAAGGATGCCAAAGATGGTAGCACCAAGCTTTTCTACTTTAAAAAATCAGTGTCAAAAAAATGATTTAAAAACTGGCTTAACTGTTCCTAATTCTAACTAAATGACCTGGAGAGAACAAGATTTTATGTCATTCAATCCTTCATTCATTCATTTCTTTATTTTATAGGCTTTAAGATAAATTTTAAGATTCCAAATTATATAAAAGCTAATGATATTCAGATTTGGAATACCTATGGCTTTACAACATATGGATCATAGATCATCCTCAGAATATTATATTAACTCTCTTTGGTGTATTAATATAGGTTTGAAATGGCAGATGGTAGAAAGAAAATACACGCTATAAAAATATTTTATAAGTACTAAAATTTTTGCACATTAATATTAAAAGCTCACATGCCTTCTTATTCCTCAATTGCATTATGAAAATCAGAGTAATAGCTAAAAAGGGATGAAAGTTTTTTGATATTTGTAAATTTTAGAAATATAAATTTCTCCAGAAACAAATACATCATTTACTTTTTAGCATCTCTCTTAACTATTTGCAAAGAAAGCAATTTAGACATAAAAAAGCAATTTATACAAAAGAATTTGCCTAACAGGTTGCAAGTTACTGTAGACATGAAAAAGATAAAAGTGTATTTTTGTTCCTATATTTGGTCACTATGCCACCTGAACTGCCTTTCTTCGGCAAAGACTTTTGATGCCTATTTGAATTTTAAATAAAATGAAGTTTCTTTAGCTCTTTTTTGCCTTTCTCATGCCAGGGTATATTATCCCCCAAGTAATAATCTGACCTATTTCTTAATTGGAAGGATGTAATTTGTAAAACAATCTGTGGAAAAGGCTATGCAAAACCAGTGCAAACAAAATGAGCTTCTTTAAAGAGAAAAAAACATCTAAAGATTTAAACAAATTTCATAAAAAAGGGGCCACAAAATGTCATTAAGCTTGCTCTATGACTCTGGTAAATTGGCAAAAGTCTTGAGAAAATGAGAACAGCAATTCTCATTAAAATACAGAGTAAGACAAATATGGGCCAGCATTTCTTATTGTAACACTGCATAATTTTTATATTTCATTACTTATTCACAGGAAGCAAGGGATGGAGAATAAACTGATCTCAGCTTGGACTGCAGATAGCTTGAGATGTCAAGGAAGTGTCAGGATTCTCATTAACAGGGAATAAAGAATTACAGATTATTTTTGCTCCAAATACAGAGAAAGCAGATCAGTGGCATATAATGTATCAAATAAAAGTAGTTAAAATCCTACAGCTTATTTTGATGTTTAAAGTCAACCCATCTAAATAAAAAACAAAAACAGAAACCCTCCCACTTGATCCTTTCCGAGCTATTTGATAGAAGCTGTTTCTCCTCCATGTCCCTCAGGACTGTTTCAGAGATTGAGCTTAGGTAGAAGAAACAGAGGAATTTCTCAAGATGAGCACACCCAAATTCCTTTACCAGGCCACCAACCATTCTAGCTCTTGCTCAGTCTGGCCACCTTCATAGAATTTTCATGGGACATTTGATTTTGGACATGAGGGGATTTTAACCACCCTTTTTTTTTTTAATAATCAGGGTGTTTTTTATAAACAATATTTAATGGACTATTTTAGGATTTTACATTTTACAAATGTATGGGCAATCAAATCACTTTCCTTATTTGGGCAGACTGACACGTCATCAGAAATGTGTTCACTGTTATCTCTAGGAAGAGACGCACTATGGAGGACATCAGCGCAGTTCTCACCTTTGACATACCCAGGAAGAGAGGTGCACTGAACAGAAACACCAACATCAGTGAGACACACGGAGGTTTCCCACACATCCCCCCACCCACACGTGCATGTCATTATCAACACCCCCCACCAGAGAGGGACATTTCTTACAACTGATGAACCTGCATTGACATGGCATTTGCCCAAAGTCCAGACTTTACATTAGGGTTCCCTCTCGGTGTTGTGCATTCTGTGGATTTGGACCGAGGTAAAGTGACACATACCCACCATTACATTCACACAGAGTAGTTTTACTGCTTTTATAATCCTTTGTGCTTCACCCACTCATACCAACAACACTTAGCAGCTCCTAGCAACCTTTAATCTTTCTTATCATCTCCATAGTTTTGCCTTTTCCAGACTGTCACACTGTTGGAATCATAGAGGATGCAGCCTTCTCGGACTAGCTTATTTCACTTAGTAATGTGCATTTAAGTTTCCTCCATGTCTTTTCATGACTTGATAGCTCATTTCTTTCTAGCCCTGAGTAATATACCCTTGTCTCTATGTACTACAGTTTCTCCATTCACCTACTGAAGGTCATCTTGGTTGCTTCCAAGTTTTGGCAATTAGGAATAAAATGGCTATAAACACCCATGTGCAGGCTTTTGTGTGGATATGAGTTTTCAACTACTTTGGGTAAATGCCAAGAAGTGCATTTGCTGGATTCTATGGTAAGAGTATGTTTATTTTTCTAAGAGATATTCAAACCTTCAAATTGTCTTCCAAAGTGGCTGCGCCTTTCTGCATTCGCACCACTGCTGCTCTGCATCCTTGTCAGCCCTTAATGTTGTCAGTGCTTTAGATTTGGGCCATTCTATGAGGTGTGTTGTGGTATCTCATTGTTTTAATTTGCATTTCCCTGATGACATATCATTTAGAACATCTTTTCAAATGCTAATTTTCCATCTATAAATCTTCTTCAATGAGGTAGATACCTCAGGTTAAGGTCTCTGGCCCGTTTTTGAGTCGGGTTGTTTGTTTTCTTCTTACTGAGTTTTAAGAGTCCTTCATATGTTTTAGAGAACAGTCCTTTTTCAGATAAGCTATTGCTCTAATAAATTGCCTTCATCACTGACTCAGGAGTATGGTGGATGAAACACTGGCAGGCCAACGTGTTGGCTTACAATAAGGGTACAATTTCAGATCTCACAGTTCTTGACAACAGCTACTTTGAAAAACTTTTTGGCAGTTCCTCTAAAGCTAAACATAACCTGCCAATTCCACTCTTGGATATATACTCAACAAAAATGAACACTTCTGTGCACCAAAGGGCATACACAAAAATGATCATGGCAGCTTCACTCAAAATATTCAAAACTGTAAATGATCAAAATATCCACCAACATAGAACAGTTAAATAAATTGTGGTGTATTCATACAATAAAATACCACACAGTAAGGAAAAGAAATAACTACTAATGCATTTAAGGATATGGATGGTTCTCATAGACATAATGTGAGCAAAAGAAATCTTTTACAAAATAAAGTATATTTTGATTCCAGTTATATCAAATTCAAAATAAGATAAAGCTAACATATGATAGTAGTCTGAGTAATGGTTGATTTTGGTGGGGTGTACTGATTGGGAAAACATGAGAGAAACTTCTAGAGTACTGGAAATGCTCTCTTTTATCTGAGTGGAGGTTGCATGGATGTATACACATTGTAAAATGTCATATAACTGTAGAGTTTAGATTTGTGCACTTAATGTTAATTATACCTCAATTCTTAAAAAAATCTAAAATGGAAAATAAAGGAATGAAAATGAAAGAACACCTTTTATATCCCTTCTCTTCTGCCAAAAGTTTACAAGTTTGATCACCTGTGATTGACAAGCCAAGAGGAAAGAGATTCTCCCACACATGCCTGACAGGTGCAGAATGATTCAAAAGCTGTGAAGGCTAGTTGACATCTTCCATGATCACAAATGCGTGTGTTTGCACACTTCCACCAGGACACCCCACTTCTGGGGATTAACTGCATAGGAAGAAAAAGTGCTGCATTATTGGCAATAACTAGAAAAACCCTAGAGGCATCGTGAATGCCCATTTGTAGGAGACTAGTTAGACACACCCAGATAGCATCCCCAACAGACCACTACTCAGCGGAACAGGAAAAAGTTCCCTGTGTGCTCATGTGGAAGGAGCTTCAGGATAAATGGTTGGCTGAGAAGAGCAAGGCTTAAAGCCCCATGCATAAATATGCTATGGGGTTATTTGTATTTAAGAAAGGGAAAATAAGAATACCTTTTTCTACTTGCTTTATTTGCATGGAGAAACACAGAATAACATGTAAGAACTGGTTGCTGTGTTGAGAGAAGAGGGTAAATGGCTAGAGATGGGAGTAAGACTACAAGGTGTGTGTTTTGTAACATTCTGATCTTCAAACCATATGAATTTCTTACCTATTCGAAGAACTAAATTAAATGTTTTAAATGGTGCTGGTTCAGATGGCTATAACTAAATTATTATATTATTTAAAATAAAATGAAATTAGATCCCAATCTCACATCGTATCAAAAAAAAAAAGAATTCAAACCTGTAGAAAGCAAATTTTACACTTTAAAAGGAAATATAGGAGAGTATTTCCATAATACCAGAGCAAGGAAGGATTTCGTTAATACATGTAGAAATAAATCAAACATGAAAGAGAATACTGCATTGCATTTAAAACATATATAGAAAAAGAAGACACCATAAATAAACTGGAAAGAAAGCCACAGACTGCAAGATGATATCTGCAATGCAAATAAGCCACAAAGTATGTTTACAGAAAGTTCATGAAGAACTCATTCAAACCAACAGGAGATAGACAACCAGCCCAAAAGAGATATAAGCAAAAATACAAACAAGCAATTCAGAAGGAAAGAACCTTGAATGACCAATAAACATATGGAGGAAAATGATTTGACAGTGGCAATAATCTGAGAAACAAAATAAAACCAAAATGAGGCCCATAAGACACCTGCCAGACAGGTAAAGATTTTACCTATGAAAACTGAATGTGGGAAACAAGACCTTGTACTTTGTAAAATGATACCAACTGTTTTGAGCAATGATTT
This sequence comes from Smutsia gigantea, assembly GCA_032199065.1. Classification (NCBI taxonomy): domain Eukaryota; kingdom Metazoa; phylum Chordata; class Mammalia; order Pholidota; family Manidae; genus Smutsia; species Smutsia gigantea. The sequence continues at coordinate 119,644 of JAVSCE010007407.1, read as the reverse complement.
ATCTGGCAAAGTTGAAGTTGCCCTTGGCTTCTGGCCCAGAGACTCCACTTCTTTGGGTCTAACCTAGAGGAATTCTCACACATGTGCATGAAGAGGCCCCTTCCCTGCAAAAGTAAACACGACTTAACTGTATCTCAGGAGGGGAACGGATAAATAAGCCATGGCTTACTCATTCAGTGGAACACTGTACAACGGTTAAATTAATGTACTATAACTACAAGTATCGACATGGATTAATCTTAAAACATTTTGGGATCAGAAAAGGCAAGTTGCAAAGGATATATACAATATGATGTCATTTATGTGAAATTTCAAACATACTAGTTTACACGGACTCGCCCTGGGGGAGAAGTGTGGATTGTTTCTGAATGTGATGTGGGGGGTCTCGTCCATGTGGGCTGCTCTGCCAAAAGCCAAAGGGAACGGAATTCAATGCTTTAGTAGTGGAGAAAACAGGGTCCTGTAGACTGAGCAAAAAGGTTCAGAGCACAGAGGAAAAGAAGCCACAGATGAGCAAAGGCCACAGTGGAAAACCTTGATGGTACCAGGCAGCTAGGGCGCATGACTGGGGGTGGGGGCCGGGGCGGGTGGAGAAACATGAACGGCACAGCCACGCAGAGGGAGCCGAAAGTCCAGAAGGGACCCAACACTGATTCGACAACCCCAGAACCAGAGGCCAGATAACATCAGCCTTTATTGGTTACCTGGGGTGACTCAAACGATCTATGAATCATCCCTCGCTTATGCATGTGTGGTAGGAAAATCATTGAGTTCACACATTCCCTGCTGGAAACACTTTCTGTGCACAACCCAGAAAATGGATGGCGCATGAAAAGCTTCACTGACATGCGCACAGCTCTTTAGCATTTACAAAGCACTATGTTATTTTATGAATGCTCTGAAAAATGGTCATTACTCCAGTTTTATAGATAAGGAAACTGGAGCTTCCATGGCCTCAGTTACTCTGGATCAAAGAGCCAGGAAATGGCAGAAATCGACTCAGGCAACCCTCCAGGTCTAAGCCAGGGATGCATTCTTGCCAGCAGTTATCAGTGGGGGGATGATGTCATCAGCGGGGGGATGATGTCATCAGCGGGGGATGGTGTTATCAGCGGGGGGATGATGTCGGCGGGGGATGATATCATCAGTGGGGGGATGATGTCAGTGGGGGGTGGTGTTAGAAGCAGTGGGATGATGTCATCAGCAGGGGGATGATGTCGTCAGCGGGGGATGGTGTTATCAGCGGGGGGATGATGTCAGCGGGGGGGTTGATGTCCTCAGTGGGGGGTGATGTGGCACCCAGGGGCTGCTGACAATGCCTGAGGACATTTTCAGTAGTCACAGCTCAGAGTTGGGGAAAAGCTTAGCCGGCTTCCCAAGTGTATGTTGCAAAACTGTTATTTTAAACATTTTTTTCTCAGACCTGGAGACAAAATATCAGAAGTATAACCAATAATATGTATTTCACCACTTCTTCCCTTTCTTCTTGGTTTTACCACCACCCATGATAAGCACTGACCTTTGTTTTCTTCTGACTCCAAGTCACAGCTGGTAGTTGGGTGTGTGGCTGGAGATACTACCATAGTCATTGATCAAGTCCATCAATCATGATAATATTGATCGTGCAGTGGTAACAAAACAAACAAAAACTGAAATATCAATAGCAAAACAAAGGTTTATTTTGCACTTCCATTTTACATCCCAAAGATGCTGGTAGGGTCCCTGTTCTAGACGAATATTCAGGACAAAAGACGTCAGAGGTTCCACCATCTGTAGCATGTGGACCTCCAGTCACTTGAGGGGAGAGAGCTTAGTCTGAACACCAGAGTTAAAGGCTTCACAGCCCACCACCCAGAACTAAAAATTACATGTCAAGAGAATACAGGGAGGCTGGGAAACAAATGTGGGCAACACTCGAATACGAGTTGCTCGTCTCGGACACGGGGTGTACCCCACAGCAGCATTGGCTTGTTGCTCGTTGGACACTAGCGGCCGAATGCGACCAGGTTGGGATCGCTATCCAGCGAAGGGAGAGATGTCTGAGACCCATCCAGCCACAGTGGTCCTTGAAAGAATGCTGTTGGTGCCCAAGCATCAAAAGTATATCTTTTCCATCCTGCTTTCAGACCATGATATGCATTTTAAAAGATGTACTTTCCTTGAATCCAGGCGCAGCTGTTCCACAATCGCTTTTGTTGCTTCCTATCATCAGACTTCCACACTCCTCAGCATTTCTGATTCTGCAAAACTCGGATCCCATCAGTTCTTTCTCAAGATATTGTCAGAGTTCCTTGAAAAGAGTCATTTCCTGACTAATGTAAGAATAAAACTTGGCACTGGTAAAACACGGCAGAGAAGATACTGAAAACGTGTGCAAGAGATTCACAGTCCCATGCCAACCAGACCAGACCCATTCTATTGGGGTTCTCATCGTTTTCTCTGGCCAAGATAATGTCTCATAGAAGAATGGCAAGTCGTGATGGGGGTCTGGGTTGCAATGTCCCCTGGAGGCAGGGAGAGGTTTCCATGAGTGCTCTTTTCAGGAGGAAGTTGCAAGGAACAGTGAAGGGGGCTTTGGATTCAAACTTGGGGTTCTGAGGCATCAGAATTAAGCCCCTGGACCAAACGAAGAGGTGGCCTGGTGAAGACAGCAGGAAGGGGTGAGGCAGGAGACATGAGCCCACTGGGGGACGGTTCGTCAGGAAGGCATGGGTCTGAGAGTGTCCCTGAGCTTGAAGAGTCTGCTCATTACCCACAGTAAGCAGCAGGAAGCACCCAAATCCAGCCTGGAGCAGACGGACACCAAGAACAGGGGCTCCAGGAGCCTAAGGACTATGAACCACACACCAAAAAGAATCAGCAAAGGTCTCAAGGTTGAGAGTTCAGGCGGGGAGGCCAGACGACCTGGTTCCAGTCCCGTTTTCTTCTCATTAGCTATGCAAACAAACTTGGGCAGGTTGTTAAACGGCTCTTTGCCTCCACGCCCTCCTCGGGAAGATGGGCATGCTGGGGTCCTCTGCCCCAGGGCCTGTGGTGAGGTGCACAGATAGAGGCAAGTCATTCCCCGGTGCTGCCACGGCCTCTCCGACCGTTGCTGTACCTCGATGAGGCCTGCATGGCAGAGGCCGGACAGGGTCACCCAACCAGAGCGAGCCTTGCCACTCCGTCCAGGGGCCCGATTTCAAGCATGGAGCTGAGGACAGAGGCTGGTTGACACCCACAGGACACACCCCCTCCACCAGGTGCCCTGCTGTCGTGCTCTCGGCTGGCATTAGCATTACATATGGTGTCCCCATGTGTTCCCACTGTGGTGAGACCACTTACGCACATCTGCCCCAAACTCCCATGTCTTCCGTGCCCCTCAGCAATAGCCAAGCCAGAAGACACAGGCCAGGAATGTGCATACATGTCCCCACTTCCAGAATTTTCTCTCCATTTGAAGCAAGTGACTGAACCCCTGTCCTGCCCACTGGGAGCATCTTCTTGTAGTCGCGGGCCCTCGGCCTTCACCTGAGGGGCCTGTGGGTGGTGCCACTCCATTTCCTTCCGGCACCAGGTGTGGAGCCCTCTGCCTGGGAGCCAGGCCCAGGTCTTTCTCCTCGGCCCGTCGGCTGCAGGACAGCTGAGCCCACCGCTGTAAGCCGAGGTGCCGGTGTTACAGACGTTCATGAATCTGGGCTCCCGTCCATTGCGTCTGACAGGACTTCCACCTGGCAGACGGTGATCTCCAAAGAGCCATTTGCAGTGTGGGATTGGTGACCCCTGCCTGGCTGGAAGGATGTCATCACTCCTTTGTCAACTGTGACCCAACCGTTGGGCATCCCTCACATAGCTGGGCCCTACACCTCAGCCTCAAAGACACCCTGGAGCAGAGAGAGATTTCATGAAATCACATGAAATCCAGTCAGGTTCCATCTGTGTGAAGTGGTTTCCAGAGACATACGAACAAGTGGAAGAAGGGGAGAGAGGATGTGAGAGACGCAGGCCATACCAAAGCAGAGGCGCTGGGACTTAGAAAGGGAAACCCAAGGGTGAACTGCGCTTTAGCGTTCTAGTCCTGTGCCTTTCCCATGGGTGAGAGAGCCCATCTGAGGCGCCGGCCATGACAGAACGCCCTCGTGGGCCCTGCACATTTGACTCATGTGACTGACACCCCTAGTCCTTGGTTCCACGCCCACCAAGTAACCACCAAAATGTGATTCGGCTTCCATGTGACTCAGCTTCAGGGGAACATACTAGAGAAAACGTGACTTTACTTTCCTTATGGCAATCACAGCCTTCATTATAATTAATGATGGCAACAGTATTTGATAAATCCGGCTGTTATGAACTGTGAGACTGAGTGGAGAGAGGAGTGGAAAGAGAGGGATTTTCAGGGATTCAAGTCACCAAGGTTCTAATGAGTCTGGGGCCAAGAGGCCAGTAAAATTGCATTCCTTGACTTTACAAGTGCCAATGGACTGTTAAGTCTTAAAAAACCTTGCCCATATATAGCGACTCAGGTCGTCACTAGTTAAGCCTCTTTTGAAATCCAGAGGCAAGGTCCGAGAGGAGGAAATTTGCAGTGGAAAATGCCTCCAGATGAGAATTTGGGTGTGTCCATGGTTAGAATCCATCCTCTTAACGAGCTATAGGGTGGTGCTAACTACAGGTGCAGTGTCCTGGAGCAGGTCTCTAAGAGAACCCCTTTGTCTCGGATGCCCACTGAGTGACAACGGCCATTGGACCTTCTGGCCAGCTCTGGGTAAACACCAGTCTACTCTGCTTCTATGACGCTGACTATTTTAGATACCTCACATAAGTGGAATCGTGCCTGTTGTCCCACAACTGGCTGATGTCACTCTTCCTCCGGGTTCATCCACATCATCACAGATGGCAGGGCTTCCTCCTTTTCTAACGCTGAGTGAAATTCCATTGTATGTAGCTATTACATTTTCTTTATCCATTCACCCATCAGTGGACATTCAGGCTGTTCCTGTATCGTAGATATGGTGAATGCATCTAATATGAACTGCAATGAACATGGGGATCTAGTACCTCTTAGAGATCCTGATTTTGATTCCTTTGGATAAATACCTAGATGAGACATTACTGGATCAGATGGTAGTTCCATTTTTAATTTCTGAGGAACCTCCATACTGTTTTTCTTCTTGGCGGCACCATTTTACAGTCCCACCATCAGTGTAGGAGGGTTTTGCTTCTCTACATTCCAACATTTGTTATCTTTGGTTTTTTGAATGACAGCCATCCTCATAAGTGTGAGATGATATCTCATTGTGGTTCTGAGTTGAATTTTCCTGATGATCACTGATACTGACCATTTTTTCAGGTACACATTGGCCAGCCGTATGTCTCTGGAGAAATGTCTGTTCAAGCCCTTAGATCAGGTTATGGCTCTTGAACTGTTTTGGCTCTTGAACTGTTGGATATTAACTCATTTCCAAATCCATATGGTTTGCAAGACATCTCCTACTCTATCAGTTGTTTTCTCATTCTGCTGTTTGCTTTGTTGTAGAAGCTTTCTAGTTTGCATTTGATAGAATCCCCCTTGTCTATTTTTGCTTATGTTGCCTATGTTTTGGTGATACAGCCAAGAAATCATTGCCTAGACCAACGCCATGAAGCTTTTCCCCTCTATTTCCTTTAGTAGTTTTACAGATTCATGTCTTACATTTATTAAGCCATTTTGAGCTGATGTGTGTAAGGATCCAATTTCATTCTTTTGCAAGTAGATATCCAGTTCTCCCAACACCACTTGTTGAAGACTGATGAGAATTCTTAAAGGCTAGTAAGCTGGCCTCTCCTGGCCTTCACGTGAGTCTTTTAACCAGTATTTTTACAAGCTGAGAATATACCCCAATAAAGCCAGGAAGTGGTCAGGAATTGCTATATGCAAAATGCTACATGTAAAAGGAGGAAAGGGCCCTCAAGGGCACAGGGGCAGAAGGACACACACACCACTTAGGTGCAGGCGTACAAGCAGCAGAATACTGGGATGTCAGAATTCTGTCTTTATCCTCTAAGTCCCGGGTCCACAGTGCATCTGCCTTCAGGGTATAATTCGCAATTCACACAACAGCCACAGAGCTTTAAATCCTGTCTCCTTACTTTCACGTTTTTTCCTGTTTACAAAAGAATAGCTACCTTGAGAGAGAAAAAAAAAATCTGATTTCCTAAGTCCTGATAAGTGAATTGAGATTCATCAGTAAATATAGCTGCTGTCACTGCTACAGAGACAGTTCCACTTGCCAGAGAAATAGCCAGGTCCCTTTGCTATCTACAAACATCTTTTACTTTGAGGTGGTTTGGCATAAAGGGCTAGTTAGGCAAACACTTCTACTGCTTTTAGGATATGAGGCAACGAACAACAGCTACAATTATTTAAATGATGAAGTAGAACTGAATCAGTTTAATCACAAAAGACATTTACTGGAAGTAAGCTGCAGAGACAGAGATGATAGTGATTATACAAAATAGGGGAAGCCAGGGAATGTTGCTCTGAACTTCCTTGGTAGTAGTTTGAAAATTCAGCCGTATCTGCCCTTCTCATTTGTGCTAGTAATTTATTGTGCATTTCAGGAATGTATTTAATACACTCAGCAGTGTTCACTACGGGGAGACTGAGTGCAAGTCACAAGAATTTTCAGCAGGTAGAGGTTTTCTTCCTTCATGATTCAAAATGAAGAGTACAGATGAGACTTCACAGAGAAGATCTAGAGAAAATTTTATTGTTAAAGCTAACAGAGGATAGAAACAGATATTGTTTAGAGAGAATAGCTCATGAAAAGGCAGAATCTGTTTGGGTATTAGCCTTAGAGGTAGGATGGCCAGATAAACTTAAATTTGGGGGGAAAGAAACCATTATTCTTTGTTTATCTGAAATTCAAATGCAACTGGTGTTCTCTGTTTTTCTACTTTATACCTGGCACCCCAACTTGGAGGTCACTGAGTCTGAGTGACTCTACCAATAAAGGCTCCCATTTACCAAGTCATAACAATGCTAAGCATTTCAGCCCACTACAGAAATAACAGCTATCACAAAACAACAAAACGAGAAATCTCCCATGCCCAGGGAAGGAGCGGACTACATAGAGCAGCGAGTGAGAGATGCTGTTTTGTGGGAGCATCTTTTGGGGCTGGTTTGGGGGGTCACCTCCTGATGGAGGAAGTATGTGAAGTTGATTTCTTCTTATTCCTGGACCTCATAGTCTGCCTCCCATAAAACACAACCCAATTGCAAAAGGGTAGACTCAGACAATCTGGCCAGATGCCCCTACAAGATACAAGCAGGGAAACAGCAAAAGAGAACTTGAGATCAGCAGGGGCGACTCAGGAGCTGAGAAAAGGGAAGGAGCTCATGCAACAAGCAAAGCAGAGAACCCGCCGTCATCTCAGCATAAGATGGGCTTGCAGAGGGTGTGGGAGGGACGCTCCGCTGAAGACGAATCAAGTCTGTGGAAGAGCGTGCTGAAAACACCGACGCCCTGCCCCTGTAGTTGCCTAAGAAACAGAAAGCCTGGGAACTATAACTGGTCTCTTGATTCCCTGTCACTCTGCAGGAGACGCTAGGAACCCCCATTAGCGAGTCACCATCCTGGGGCAGTGATAATGGCGACAAACCCGCACGATGTCTAGAAGGAGCTCAGCGAGGGAAGCCACGGGGCCACTCACAGGACCGCACCCGCCATCAGGGAAGGTTACGCAGTTCTTGGGAGAAAGGCTGACACCCCACAGTGAAAGCCAGGGATGTCGACGTTTGTTTTATTTAACCAACTTCTGCTTTGGGAAATTGCTAAAACGGTTGAAATAGTCCTCAACATAAAATCCCAGTGCTCATTAAAGAATCCTACAGTTAGTGACGTCAAGCCAGTCCCACCCTGACACTCCACAAGTCTCCCTCCGGCACAGTCTCTACAGCTCATTTAATCCAAACACTGTCAATCAAACATCCTAGACACTGTGGAGCTGGCCCAGCCCAGCCCCACTAAGCCTTCCACCCCTTCCTCACCCCAGGGAGAGCCGGGTGCCAGGCAGTGGCAGTTGGCTAAAGCAACTAGTTTTAACAGCATCTCAGCAGGGTAGGTGGAAAGTAAAATAATTTATCTAAAGACAGACACTTGGCTTTATTTATTTAATAAAGGAAGAACAAAGAAATGTGCCTACAAGAGAAAGTGTGCTGAATGACTGATTCTGTGGATCTTACATAGAAAAATACCATCACAGCTGCAGCTGACTTGCTGGCCTTGACTTATAATTCATCAAAAGGGCTATCCTGACAAGAGGGAATCTGTGGCTCTGTGCATTCCAGGAGGAGGCATCACGCTCTAGGCCTGGCTGCTGGGACGTGACGCACGGTCTCCGTTCCAACACCAGCCTAGTGACCGCCCCACAGGTGTGAAGGACAGGCTCCATTACACCAGCTGGGGCAAGCCCTCTGCATCCCGTGGCTGTCGAGGCAGCTCATCAGCTGGCACTGCCCCCGGGAGAGGCACCACCTCCCACATGCGTGGTGCAAACTGCTCACATGGCCAGAACACCTCGGACAGGTGCCACAGCTGTGCTTCAGACTGGAAAACATTAGGAAGTAATCCCAAAAATGATTGCAGCAACTGCCATAGAATTAGAAGGCCATGGGCCTCCCAGCCTCCCCCTTTTTCTTAATGTGGTCATTATGGGGCTAATGGTCTAACGAAAACAGTGGGGTCACCCAGCACTGTGGCCTCCTGGCACTGAGAACTTTGGGTTTGCAAAGCCATAGTTTTCCAGAGTTTAAACTCAGCTTTAACTGTAAAGACAGAGTTGCACAAACTGGAGGTGGAGAAGTCAGGAAGGTAGCTCAGAGCATCACATGCCTTTCAGTGACAGTCCCGTAACCTTGGAAGAGTCAGCAAATCCCCAAGTCCCTCACACCATATTGCAGCAGGGCCCTGAGTCAATAAGCAATGAGGTTAGTGAAGCACCCTCCAGGAAGGTGGTGGTCAAAGCATCCATCATGTCGCTCTTCCAGCGCGTTCCAAGGAGAGAGCTCTAAGAGCTGGAAACGGACTTCCAGGGCCTATTAGGCTTCTGTCCCGCAGCAAGCCAGCAGCTGTCAGCCTGCGTGGGGGGCAACTCTCCCTGCATCACAGCCGAGCCAGGCCCAGCGGGAGGTGGAGGCAAAGGCAGGTGCAAGATCCCACACATGGGGGAGACGCAGGGCCCCAGCCTCAGAGCACAGCAAGGGCCAGCCGGTCCTAGAAGGTTCAGCCTCAGCATCCGGCTTCCACCCCGTCCCGGGGCAGCAGTCGTGAGCGCTCCTGACCCACTCAGTGACACGCTGATGCTGGACTTTAGAGAGTAGCCCAGCCACATGAAGTCATTTTGTGTTACAAATAGTGTATTTACAGGATTAAAAAAAAAGAAGACATACTTAATACAGAGGGAGGAAAATACCAAGTGAACAGTACATCACCCCTTCCCTTTGGCTCCATTCCCTAAAGATAAGTTACTATTTTCTCATGTGTTTTCCTGGATTTTTCTATGCTGTCTGAACATACACACATACGTGTGCCTATATAATTAACGGATCCTTACTTTTTATACAAATGCTGCTCTGCATTTCCTCTCACTTAATAGTTCTTAAACATTGCTAAGAGATGAATCGTATATGGATAATATTTCAGTACAGTCAATGTAATTAACCCATCTGAATGACTGCCTTGCATCCCTCTGAACAGATCACTCTCATTCAAATTTAATCAGTCCCCAAGTGGTGAACACTTTAGTTGTTTTTCAACTTTTGTTCTTAATAATGTTGCAGTAAGAAATCTTCACACATGTACCCCTGACTTCTTGTGCAAGCAGGTAGGAAGGTTAAATTCCTTGCCATGGAAGTGCTGGATCCAAGGATATATGCATTTTAAATGCTGCTGTATTTGCCAAACTGCTGTCCAAAGAGCTCATCGCTATTCGTGTCTACCCATAACAGTGGCTGAGCTCACCAATGAATGTCTCTTCTGCAACCAATGCAAAGTCTATTATCAATAAAATGTGAAAGTTCAGTCCAACATATTCTAACCACCAGCACTTGCTAAATACCTGATTCAAAGCTTAGATCAGACAAGCTCTAAACAGAAGTAATCTCAAACAAAATGTAACATCTTGTAGGTAAGAGTGGGAAATGAGAGCCGGATGCTTGGAAAGTGGTGCTGTGGTGCAGCTCCAGAGCGAGCTTGTTCCACTGCGCTCCTGCAGAGAGTTCACCCCTTTTCGTTCAGCAGCTGTATGCCACTGGCTAGGTGACCCAATCATTATACACTAACAAAGATGCTTGTTTACGGGGAGAACAATGCTCTACTTTGAATACGTACTGGGCATCACAAATGCCCAAGCTGCTCACTGCTTCCATTGGCAGGGAGATAATATCTTGTATGAAAAGTTTTTACTACCTTAAATTTAGAACCGAACCGAACAGAGACATCAAGGGGAAAGTTGTGTTCAGACATATGAATGAAAACAACAGAGGATTTTTTTTTCTTTCTTAACATTCTTTTGTCTTCAGAAAAATCAGAACTGCTTTAAATAGAAAGTAAAATACAGTAAAAAACAAAACAAAACTCATGCTCAAATCTGAATCAAAAGTCTAGCTCTTCCTCATAGGCTTAACTAGAGACCTAAGCAGTTTTTGTGCTAGACAGACAGGAAGCTGTCAGGCTGGTATTTCATTCTCAAGATCTCTACCAAAGTCGTCAAAAAAGGCAAACAGTCATTACTTTACCACAGACCCAACAGGAGCTCCATTATTGATTTCTTCAATCACTTCAGAAGCTGAACACAAATGCTTTCGCCAGGTGCTCCATCTAGCGGAGCACAGAGCAATCGCGGCTCCAAACGCTCCCTAGAGACAGAGCCCCAAAGCCAGAAAAAAATCTTTATCAGCATAATAAATAATGACATCATTTGTTTAATTTTGATAAGTATCTAATAATAAAATTTACAAGCTCAGGCTGAAATAATACCCACCACGAAGATACGTTTGTATTTCCCTCGGAGGGAAGAGAAATGCTGTTGTCAAGATAGCAGGAAGAAAAGACTGCCTTCGGCTTGTGGGGTGACCAGAGTTCCCCAAAGAATCGATCAAGAATGTCATCAGAAAGCGAATGTGAGATAGTCGGCATGGTAACTGGGATACTGAGGCAGTTCTTTGTTGTCTGCATTCACATCCATTTCAAACTCTTGAGCCAGCATCCCAAGCAGGCAAGGGAATTGTTAATTAATAATGTGCCATCCAAATATTATGTATTCCATAACCACCATGGTTCGAGCTAGCTTTGCATATGGTGATGATAATTGCCCTGGTTTCTAATCCAATGATGTTATCATCACTGCAACACTGTAGCCAGTTGTGCTCGCTGTTGTCTAGGAATGTAACAAAATGGGGGAGTCTGATCAACGCAAATTGCATGCAAGAAGCAACAGGCTGGAGGGGCTCAAGTTGGTGGCGTGAGTAGGGCGGCGGAAGTCTACTCCCAAAACCATATATATTTTTGCAAATACAACAAATACAACTACTCCTAAAAAAGAGACCAAAAGATATAGTACAACAGCCAGGCTACAACTACATCTGCAAAAACTCAGAATCTCACTAAAACTGTAAGATACAAAGCCGTGACCAGGTGGGACCCGAGCACTCCCTCCACCCCTGTTCACCTGCGGGAGGAAAAGAATCAGAGTGGGGAGGGAGTGGAAGCACAGGCCCACCAAATAACCAGCCATGGTGATCTGCACCGGGAGCACAGACACACATCCCATGGTGTACTGGATATTAGAGAAACGGAAAAGTAAAATCCAAGACAGAGACTGCGAGCGGGTCCCCACAGCCGGCTCCCCTGGGAAAAAAGAAAAGCGGGCGCTTTTTAAAAGTCTTAAAGGGACAAGGGCTTAACAGCTGTACAAAATCGTCCCGGCACACTCAGCCCAGCAGGCTGGGAATCTTAAGGAACTTCAGGTGCCCTAACCCCCTGAGGGGTAACCCAGCCCTGAAGCCCCTCACAGCCATAAACAGCCGGCCATTCATTCCCCCCTGGTGGGCACTGCAAGCAAACCAGCTGACCCGCCACAGCTGCGGAGCAGCTAGGGAACAGCCCCGCCCACAGCAACCACACAGAGTCTCCTCCCAGTGCACAGCTAACCGGGACAGACCCAGAGGCTGCCGCAGCATGCAGCTGCCCAGCACAGACAGAGGAACCCGGAGCAAGGTCCGGAAGGCACAGAGGGGCACGGTTCTCACAGGGGAACACACCGGTGTGTTTGCAACCCCCTGCAGAGCTCCAGGCTATCCCAAGGGCCACTCCACCCAGGGCAGCTCAGGAGATTATCCCAGAGACTATTCCCAGTGTGCAGATAACCAGCACAGGCAGCAGAAGCCAGAACAAGGTTCAGAAGGCACGAAGGGGCGCCGTTCTTGCAGGAGAACACACCCGGCATGCCTGCGACCCCCCGCAGGGCCCTAGGCTATCTGGAGAGCCACCCCGCACACAGCAGCTCAGGGTATTATCCCAGAGACTGCTCACCATGTGTAGGTTACCAACACAGGCAGTGGAGAAGGGCAAGGCAACCAGAAAGTAGGAAGGGACTCTGTTTTCCCAGCTGACACATGCACCACCTGCCTGCGACCACTTCTATCACCATGAAAGGCAGAAGAATCTGGTCCAGTCAAAAATCACTCAGACAACCCCAGAGAGAGAGCCTGATGAGACAGATATAACAAATCTTCCTGAAAAAGAATTCAAAATAAAAGTCATAACCATGCTGATGGACCTGCAGAGAAATATGCAAGAGCTAAGGGATGAAGTCCGGAGGGAGATAACAGAAATGAAACAATAAATAGATGGTCTTAAAAGAAGACTGGACGAGGTGCAAGAGACTGTTAATGGAACAGAAATCAGAGAACAGGAATACAGAGAGGCTGAGGCAGAGAAAGAAAAAAGGATCTCTAGGAATGAAAGAATACTAAGAGAACTGTGTGACCAATCCAAACAGAACAATATCCACATTATAGGGGTACCAGAAGAAGACAGAGAGAAAGGGATAGAAAGTGTTTATGAAGAAACAATTTGCTGAAAACTTCCCCAAGCTGGGGAAGGAAATAGGGTCTCAGACCCTGGAAGCCCACAGATCTCCCAACATAAGGGACCGAAGAAGGACAACACCAAGACACATAATAATTATGTGGAAAGCAGTATGGAGGTTCCTCAAAAAACTCAAAATAGAAATACCATTTGACCCAGGAATCCCACTCCTAGGAATTTACCCTAAGAATGCAGCAGCCCAGTTTGAAAAAGACATATGCACCCCTATATTTATCAGACAACTATTTATAATAGCCAAGAAATGGAAGCAACCTAAGTGTCCATCAGTAGATGAATAGACAAGAATATGGGTACATATACACAATGTATTCAGCCATAAGAAGAAAACAAATCCTACCATTTGCAGCAACATGGGTGGAGTTAGAGGGTATTATGTTCAGTGAAATAAGCCAGGCAGAAAAAGACGGATATTCCACTCATCTGTGGAGTATAAGAACAAAGAAAAAAAAACTGAAGGAAAAAACAGCAGCAGACTCACAGAACCCAAGAATGGACTAACAGATACCAAAGGGAAAGGGACTGGGGAAGATATGTGGGAAGGGAGGGATAAGAGGAAAAAAGGGGGCATTACGATTAGCAGACATAATGTAGGGGGGTTCACAGGGAGGGCTGTACAACACAGAGAAGACAAGTAGTGATTCTATAGCATCTTACTATGCTGATGGACAGTGACCATAATGGGGTATATGGTGGGGACTTGCTGATGGGGGGTGTCTAGTAAACATAATGTTGTTCATGTAAGTGTAGATTAATGATACTAAAATAAAAAAATTTTTTTTAAAGAAGCAACAGGCTGTGTTCCACTCAAAACTCCTGACACAGTGGATCACAAATGAGATGCAAGCTTTAAGCACACAAGCAATCAAGTGTGCACAGCAGGAGTCTAATGGCAGTTCAATCAAATGCCTTATTCCTGTCTGGTGTGAACTCACCCATGATTCGCAAATCAAGCTTCCCTCAGTAGCACTTCCCACCTGGTGCAGCCAGATATGCCCTCTCCTGCCAACTGTAGGCAAGGTCCCCGTCATCAAGGGCATGCCGCCTGAGGAGGTACTTGAACAGGTGGCTGGAATCAGCCCCAAAAGCTACACAATAAGAGTGCACCAAAAGTAATTCCTGGTAAAAACCAAATGGAAAAAATACCTTTCATAGTATGTTGCTGACACAAGGAATCATGGTATCAATACCACAGTCAAATAAACCCAGAAAGTTCTGATGGAAGTTATTTCCTGTCTCAAGAAGATACAGAGACAAGCAAAAGGGTACTAAGAATCTATCCTGCTTCAGAGTCTCTGATACTCACTGTCATGAGATGCACCTGTGGGCCAGGCACAGGGCAAGAGGAGGAAGAGTTTTGTGTGTTTGCCAAAACATTGTGCCTCCCTCTACTAAACAGAAAAAAAAAAACAAAACAGAGGGCATCAGATGATGTTTTAGACAAACTCGCATAGGAAGTGACCACATTGATGTTTATCGTGCAATGACAGCTGGAGGTTCTGAGGCCTCCCAGGACTAAGTGTGCTCGTCCGAAAGAGAAATAACAAGGTAACCAGACAGAGTCCCTTGGAAATGTCTGGGTCACAGTATTAGTCTGCTGGGGCTGCCATAACAAAGCACCACGGACCGCCTGGCTTAAATAGCAGACCTTTATTTTATCTGCAGATAAAATACAATTCTGGAGATGAGAAGTCTTAGATGAAGGTAGCAGAAGGTGGTTTCTTCCAAGGCCTCTCCCCTGCGGTTGCAGACGGCCATCATCTCCATGTCTTCACCCGGTCTCCTCTGTGTGTAACCATCCCCTTATAAGGACACCAGTCATATTGGCTCAGGGCCAAAGGGGGTTCAGAACACGCCACCCCAAAGTATGCCACTCTGGTGGATGGACTATTTGGAGCTAAAGGCAAGGGAGAACCGGACAACACAGAAAAGGCTCTTTACTTCTCCCTTAAATAACTGCCTAAAATAAAGTATAAATTCCCCCTTTTGTGAAGGAAATTTCCATTAGTCAAGGAATCTGTACCAGGAAGAAGGTTGCTCCCTGAGACTATTTTTTCACCGGGGAGATTCTTGTCTACATAACAAGGCAAACTTCATCTTCCCCTCCGCTTCCTGCCATTCGCCTCCTCCCCTCAGAAGTCCAAACGCCCTATTCATTTCCTTAGCTGGGGATGGCATACGGGTCTCACATTTTGTGAAACTCCCATGTGTACATACGTAATTAAATTGATTTTTTTCTCCTGTTTATCAGTCTTACATCAGTTTAATTCCTAGACCAGCCACAGAACCCAGAAGGAAACCTCCAGCGCCCACCCAAAGGACCTCAATCCACCACTTCTATAAGGGCCCTTCCCCCAAACACAGACGCACTGGGACCGGGACCTCAACTCAGGCATCTGGGGGACGCGGCTCAGCCCAGAACAGCCATGGCAGCGTGGGAAACGCGGCAGCTGATTGAAAGAACTCTGGGGAGAGGATCCCTCCCTGGGAAGTGTGGGAAGCAGCACAGAAGGCTCGGGGAGCCAGAGTGGAGGGTGACAGCATCCGTGTCCTGACGCCTCAGGGTGACGGGGCGAGGAGGTGTGTGGACAGGGAAGGGGGTGTCCACAGACGGGAAGAGATGAGGCCCTTCTGACAGCCCACAGGAGGCCGGTTCCTCTCTGCCACTAGGACCAAGATCCCCAGTGACTGTCATCCCTGGTTGGGGACATAGAAGTAAAAATAAAATGTCCTCACAACCCAGAGACCCTCTCCAAAAACTCAGAAAAGAGAGACAACACTTTTATTATTGAATAAGCATTAAACCAGAATTTGATGTCCATCACAGACAATTCACTCAGAGACAGCAAAGCTACGAACAAACCAAACCTCTTAGAGAGCCAGGCAGACAGAACCCATCACACACACATGTTTAAGGAGAATGATAACTAGTCCTCAAGCAGACAACTTGACAGCACCATTTGTCACAAACAGCTCATCCTAGAGTCACTTAGCAATTGGAGTGACCACTGGTGTTAGCTAAGTGGCTTTTTCAGAGGAAAAACAAACTTCTCATGTCTTTACAAGAGGTAGTTTTGCAAGTTGGAACAAGTTTCCACAAAAGTCAGGCTCCCGCTCTCCCACAGAAACCGGGAGATCAGGACGTTATCTTCCTTGATGATTGCAATTCAAAGAGATGGATTCCGAGACATGGTGAAGGAGTCCCTGGGGCTGAAGCTGGCCAGCAGCCCTATCCACCCTGCCACAGGATTTATACACAGTCATTCCAAAGAGGGGAGAACGCACTTACAAGCCCACGTTTCCTCAGGTAACTGCTCTGAAACTCAAAGGCGTGGGAGAAGTCTCCCGCCTTACTTTCAAAAGGGAGGACTAAGTCTCTTCATTCTGATTTGCATTTGTCTTTATGCCCTTAGCCAGAATTCCCCCGAGTGCGTTCAGGTGGCAGTGGCGGGAGAGCCTTCCATGTTCAGTCGTGGCTCTGGGCACTGGGTCCCAGGTACAGGGGGCTGAGGGCAGTGGGCAGGACCGGCTGGGCCCCCATGGAAAGCCCTTAATGGGCAGGGACGGCAGCATGCCGCTGCCAGAAGAAGCTTGAATGGGAACAGAAGATCTGACTTGGCCGGTGATTATTCTGCTGTTCAGAGAAATGACTGGAGTCATTAAAGACCCAAGCATTATGCTGATCAATCTAGAGATGCTGAAGGAAATAGCGCCCCAGGCTATGGGGACAGTTTGGGTATTGTTATATCCCAGCAATAACCAGAGCCAGGGTGCAGTCAGCCCACACCCGGTCCGCTCAGTGCTCCCCCAGGGGTGTCTGCAGGTCCCCTGAAATAGCTGCAGGGCTTCTTCCTCCCCAGGCAGAGAGAGGAGGAAATAGGTACAAGGGGGAACCAGCATAGCCTCCTCAAAAATATCTGAGATTGATAAAGATTGTGCTATGTCAAAGAAACTGGGGGAGAATTATGGATTGTTTTAAAGATTGTAGAGGGAGCTTTAGAGGGTCACAAACCCAGCTGTCAGTATAACCTTGTTGAATATATACACTGGTGCTTAATGTATGTGTTACTCTCCAAACAAAAGGTCAGACCCCAAATACCTCTTTTAAAATGTTCATCGCCACTTCCGGAGGCTGTTTTGAATAGGAATCACGATTTCCAATTTATGAAATGCATGAAAAATGTTTCCAAAAAATCAGATTCAAAATTACTAAGAACACAAATAGAAACCATTTGCATGTTCCTCTCCCAGCAAATATCCACATTCTGGCTTAGAACCGACTCATTGTGCAAAGTCAAAGCCTTTGCCGAAGTGCCAGCCGGGCAGCTGGGGGTCAGCAGATGCGCCTCCTCAGCCAGCCGTGGGCTCGGACCCCAGCCCTCCACTCACAACCACACGGCCGGGTCTCAGCAGCCCAGGATCTCAGCTGCAAGTTGGGTGACAACACAGATCGTGAAGTTCTTGGGAGGACTGAGTAAAATCACATAAAATATTATCTAGTATATTAATTACATGTAATCAAATAGAAGAGCTCCTGGCAAATGGCAAGTGCCTAATCAGTCAGTGGTGGGACTTCCTGAAGAAGCAAATATCCTGCCAAGTGATAACATATCTAGTATGGTTACGCTAAACACGTCCATGAGCATTTTCTGAAAATGTGTTCATTTATCCAAACCTTACCGCAACGTTATGCTCACTTCCTGCCAAAATCCTAACTGAAGGACCCTGACAATGGGGGTTTGTTTTCATCTTTTCAGAAAGTATATTTTTTCTGCATTTATTAACCAAATTTCACAGCTTTCTTCTCTTCCTCTGAGAGTCACATATCTCATATGTCTTCGTGTATCTCAGGGATCAATCACTCATCGAAATGGCCACCATATGTATGCTTTTCTTTGCATAATCCCACAAGGTCATGAATATCAAAATAACCTCCCCTTCAGAGCAGTGCATGTTACAATTGAATTAGGATAAACATGGATACCTGAAATACAGGTTAGGAAGAAAAGGAGAATGAGAAAAGGAAGATTCCAATTATTCTAAAACCGTAATGTGGCTCTTGGCACCTCACGGAAATGCTCAGCCTTGTGGAT
Organism: Smutsia gigantea; assembly: GCA_032199065.1. NCBI lineage: Eukaryota > Metazoa > Chordata > Mammalia > Pholidota > Manidae > Smutsia > Smutsia gigantea. The sequence continues at coordinate 101,424 of JAVSCE010007407.1, read as the reverse complement.
GGAACAATGTAGTAGAGAATTCTCAGCAGTGTGCAGAAGCAACTCACTCCTCACGCTCTAGACAGGGCTCTAGGAGTCAGAGTGACTGCCTGCGTGGAGGTGGCCCAATAGAGAGAAAGCCACCCTACACAGTGATCAGGGGATCCAGAGCCCACACCAGATCCCCGTGGGCGGCCTCCATCTTCTCGGTAACCTTGGCAGCCAGGGTTCATTTGAATGAACATATGGACCCAAGTGTTCTTGAAGTGAGTAGAAAAGGCCTAGGCCAAAAAGAAATCCAGAGAGGGCACAGAGCAGACCTCCAGCCAGCACGAACCCATTTGCCTGCTGACAGGCTGGGAGGAAGTCTAGGTTTCGTGCACGCCAAGTCCACGTACACATGCCACTAAGCGAGGAGCTGGGAAGCGATGCGCAGTTGTAAACCATAATACAGCATTTCCGCCGTCCAGAACTAGTAGATGTGAATGACCTCATGAGCACAGGGAACAGTAAAATAATGCGAAGTGACAAGTTGGAGGCCTTTGTTTGTTAACTATAATTTTACATATTTAAAGTGGGATAATCGCTATGTTTAAAAACCAGCTTGAGAAATTCCTGAAAATGTGAAAATGGGTTCTCAAAAGCCAGGTACAACTGGGTCCCAGCAGCCACTGGGCATGACTGAACAGATTGTTAAATATTAATGCTTCCTTCTGGTCAGTAAACAGCCACTGCCCCAGGCTACACCTGCCCCCGGCTAGAGCCTCCGGAACCCTCCGTGATTCAAACACTAAGGAGACAATTCCTGGGGGGGTGAGGGTGCAGACACCTCCTGGGCCCTCCCCAGTAACATCCTGGAAGGGTCCACTCTGAATCCCCATGCTTCTGTCACACTAATTGTTACCTATTTTGAATTATTACCTAACATTGACTAGCACCCTTTATAGGCACAGAGGGACACCCTCTGTGTTTATGATGAGAGGAGCACAGGGTGGTAGTCACGCATACAAAAACTGTATGTTTTCATCACCCAGCAGCCACCCCTCCCCACCTGCTCCTCTATGTCCTTCCACACGAGGTGCAGAAGACCCCTGAAAGCATTCTCACCACCACGCAGAGCCGTTGCATTGTGAAGTCTACTGAGTTGTCAGTGGAGTCTGCCACCCTACTGCTAAGACAAGCTCTTAAAAGTCACAAAGGAGAAAAACACTTTGAATGTTTTTACTCAGTAGTTGCAGGTGCTACAAATTCTACATAAGGTGAGATGCAAGAAAGCTTTCTTAAGATACATCTTGGGCCACCCTCAGGTCTGGCTCAGAAGAGTAAATAGTGGAGCTGACCTTGTAGCTCTCAGGGCCTCTGATTTTGTAGCCAAACATCTAAGAAGACAGAACAAATCAGGCCAAAGAACAGTGGAAGGAACAGTGATGAAAATAATTAAAGTTCTTGGTAAAGAAGAACTCAGTTATCAAGGGACATGAGTCAGTAGTAAGCTGAAGCCAAAAAAAAAAACCTTCTGCCTTACGGCATTACTGGAATTCTTGCTTACTTCAGGAAAGTTCTCTTTTCAAAGAACATCTTGAGCCTGTAAAATTTTGAGCATCAAGGAAACATGATGAGATAGCTTTGCAGGGGTCTGTACTTCGGGATCATCAGCAATTACAGCTGAAAACGGAAGTCACAGGGGAGTAAGAAGGTGGCTGGTGGGGGATCAGAGGACAGGAGCCCTTGTCCTGGTTTTATACTTTCTGGCTAAGCAACCTCAGGAAAATCACTTCTCAACTCTAGGCCTTATTTTTCTCAACTATTAGAAGGTAAAGACCCTTAACATATTAGAGAGTTTATCCTCAATAGAAAAAGTAGTTTTCAGTATCGTTAGGATCTGTCCCCAAATCTCCAACTAACTGAACTGAAGGTGTTGCAGCTCACTTAACATTGAATAGGTAAGTTAAACAGCAACCCAAGCCAGTCACAATCTGTATTTTTCCTCTGATAATCAGTTCTGAGTTGACAGCCACTGAGATGCCATATATATTTGAATTGCTCTAATCTGAAGTATTTGTTAGTATATTATAATACAGAATAGGAAGGGGGGGTGGGGGCAAAGATTGAGCTGCACAATCAGAAACTGCGCTGCGTTCCCAGAGCCCAGCGGCCACCCTCGCACCCCCACCCCAGAACTGCAGATCCTGCGGGGCTTCCCGGCACGGCTGGGAAAGGCCTTACCTGAATATATTCAGCCTCGTGTCATCCACATATTCTCACTTGCTCCAAACTGTGTCAGCCAGGTCATGCCTTCAGACATTGCGATTGGGGGCATTTCCCTACTCTGCAAAGATCAAATATGGCACAAAAGACTCAGTCCTCCTTGCTCTGTCATTGCTGTTGAATCTAGTCATAATTTAATTGGGTCATCTCTAAAGGTCCTAGATGGACGGTCCTGCCAAGATTCTTCTATCATTAGGGAAAGCCAAATTTCACCAAAAAAGACTTTTAAGAGTCCCATTATGAGTGAACTTAATTTTAAAAATTGGAATTAAATGAGAACCAATGGGCTGTATATTGGAAGCCCTTCCCCACACACATTCTGACAGAGGGCATAACCCAGAAGGCTCATTACTACATCCTGGGGTTTGTTCCCTTCAATGACTCCCTCTCTCAGGCCCCAGTAGGCAGAATCCTACCACCTCTGCCCGGCTCTGTGCTCTGAGCCCCAGTACGAGGCCTGCTCCCACCGAATCTGGGACAACTGGTTCCAGCTGCACAAACTGTAGACAGAGGTGACCTTGACAACGCTTAGGCTGGAAAAGAAGTGTTCCTGATATAGTACTTGGATCGGCTTTGGAAAGGCATCTTAATAAAGTGGCCCTGAAGCAGGTCCAGCAGGAAATCTCTTGGCAACAATTCCTTCAAAGAGGCAGGTGGGAGTAAAGGGAGAGGGAAAAATTAGTCTCCACATACTAAGGCTAAGGAAACAGAGGTTCACATTTAAGGCTTATGTGTAAAGCGTACAACTTTTAACATGAGACTTCTGCTGATATTTCAGAGAATCATTACAGGCTGCAAGCTGTGCAGATTAGTTGTTTTCAAAGGAAAACATTTTTGAAGTTCGATTGCAAACTGAATATGATCCCTTACACGTTTTTCTCACCATTGATTCTCCTTAGATCTCCCCTTGAAATTAGGTTTTGAAAGACTGTTAACTTTCCTTGGTCACAGCACCCTCCATTCTTAAGAGACCCGATACCAGAATTTCTAGAATAGGGATGTTTCCCGATACTGGTTTAGCGGATGAGCGCCTCTGCCCCTGGGAATGCTTCAAGCCTTTCCAGAGCTTACAGCAAGCAATCAACTGCCCTTAAGCGTCCATAAAAGGGAGGGTCTTGAGCACTATTAGAAATGAAGTCGGCTCAGGTCCATGGGCCAGATCCAGTTCAGGCAGGGGAATACATCACGCTTACTCACAGCACCTCACGCATTACGAGAATGAATAGAACGGAGGTTGTTTAGTAAATCCTCTAGAGTGAACTTCCCAGATGTCTTCAAAAAAAGAAAAAAAACTTTCATAGGAAGTATATTGGACTTCAAAAGTTTCAGAGTATAATATTAATCAGAAATTAAATGCCAGCACAAGTTTTCCAAGGAAATTTGGAGGCAACTCAAGCACGCTGACATTGAATTTCACACACAAAGCCCTCATTCCAAATGTCTTGAACCTCATCACAATGTCAGCTCATGGTGGGCGTGAGGAAGAGGCCAAAAGATACTGACAGAGAGAGCGAAAATATGCACAAGGCTCAGAGGGCACGTCTGCAACGATCCATGTACTTGTACGGTAGGTCACTGGGACAAATTTCAGTACATCTCCACTGTTATTGCTTTCTTAAAATGTACAGTTTTAAAGGAAATTAGTAGGATGTCTGACCCATCTGAGGAAACTGAGGTTCAGAAAGGTTGAAAAGCCACCCCAAAGCATGGACCCAGGGGCACACCCCCGAGGGCAGTCACCTTGACCATGGTGCCACGTGTAAGTGTCCCCAAGTGTCAGGCCATCTTTCCTACATGGACACCGATTGTGTGCAAGGGGAAGACACTGGATCTGGCATGCCAGGCCCAGACCCAGACCCTGAGCTGGGCACTGACTTCAACATGCCAGCAAGTGAGCAAGTGAGCTGAGGTTTCCTCATCTAGAGAGCAGGGATGGCACACAGCAGATGGGGGAGGTGAGGGAAATGCGTGCCCTGGCACAGGGGAGATGCTGACATGCCTGTAGTTCATACAAATATGCATGCTCTTTCTTTAAGTCAGTTCTTGCCATTAGGCACAGGAAGAGGGGCGATGTCAACTGACAAAGACCTTTTCTACAAAGTATTTCCCAAGCAGAGCTTGTCGGAGAAGTTCGCAGGTGAGGAGACTGAGACAGAGAGAAGCTAAGTGTCTTGCTGAAGGGCACACAGGTTGTAAGTGGAAAACCCAGGATTCAAACCAGGCAAGGTGACTGCAGAGGCCATGCTCTTCACCATAATACACAACAAATCATTTCAAGAAAACCAGAAGAACCATTTACACCCTAGTACTCATGACTAATGCCTGCTCTAATGGTTTTATTTCAAGCTAAATTATAAATGGGAATTTGCTGGAAAATAGAGGAGTTTTGATTGGAAGCAAATGGGAGAAACAAAGTACAATGCAGATTCAGAGTCTTTAGGTGACTAGCTATGTGTAGGAATCTTTTCTTGAGTTTGTAAGTTTGAACGATTGTCCTGCACATCTGGCTCTGAAAAGCCATGGAGTGGCCGCTGCTGGGCCAGGGAGGTGGGGCAGCTGTGGACCACGGCCAGTAAGGTTCAGCGTCACCATCAGGGCACAGCGCTTAGGTGGTGTGATGTTAATTTCACGTGTCAGTTTGACTGGATCATGGGCGCCCAGATATTTGGTTAAATGTTATTTCCAGGCGTGCCCATGGGCGTGTTTCGAGAAGGGATTAGCATTTGAATCCGTAGACTGCATAGAGCTGGTCATCCTCTGCAGGGAGGGTGGGCACCATCTAGTCTGTTGAAGGCCTGAGGAGAACCAGGAAGCAGAGCCGATCACGTGAGCCAATTCTTCGTGATAAATTTTTCTAGCTAGTTAGCTAGCTAGACTGGTAACAGATTAGCTAGAGATGGGTTGTTTCTCTGGAGAACCCTGACTAATACACACAGCCCTCCACTCACATGTCCACACGCATATTTGCCCTTGTCCATTTAGAAAGGACTTTAGAGCCCCTAGTGCACTAACTGCAATTCCTAGCTGGGGCTGGGACTGGGTTGGGGGTGACAAAGTATGTAAAATGGCTGATAAGCGATCACTTTGACATATGAAAAAGGCATCTTCCTAAGGTTCACCTTGACGGAGGCTCTTTTTGAATGGACCCCTGCCCGTGAGTGGGAGTCTCCCTGAGAACCGAGTCCCAGGCTTGCCAGGCCTCCGTCACCCAGGAACCACCCAGGAGTTGCCACTTCCCAGCCTACCCCGGGCCTTACTACGACCCTTCCATCCGACCTCCCTCAAAACTCCCACTCCTGCCTGGTAACTACTTCATAACCAGGAGCAGAGCTGGCCAATGCCATTTTCAGAGAAAAAGCTGTTTTCTACCCATGTGCCTAAATAATCAATTCATTTCATTTTGGGTGTAGTTACCTGTCATCTCAAAGCTCAGTCAGAAAACCCAAAGTCATTTGTACAGCAGAACTTTGCAGAAATACCAGGTGGGAATGTGAGTTGGTAACTTGGCCAGGTCCCTCCACCACGTTTCCTCGGCCTTGGACCCCAGCTCATCTGTGCTGCCCCCAGTGCTGCAGAGGAAGCGAGAGCAGTCTGGGGGCCCTCCTGAGCTTACAGACATACTCATCCGCCCCTAGTTAGTTTGCTGCCTCCGGTTATTGTAGCTTCTCCCCCTTCATGTGTCTTCTGGGTTTCAGACTGAAAATCTATGGCTAATAAAAATCTGTGTGGAAAGAATTCCTTTCCGTGGGTACAACCCTAGTATTTTCTCTTGTTGACAGAGACATCAGTCCAGTGCCCTCCAGATGCTTTAGGGAAACATTTGGCCTTGTGGCCCCGTGGAATGCATGCTAGCAATCTAGCAGCGGACAGAATGGCTTGCTCAGTCCTGCCTTGCCAGCGAATTATCCCAAGGTGTAAATATGAAATTGATATTTATCTGATACCATTGAACTCATATCTGCCATTTATGAGAAGAACACTTGTTCCATGAGGCAGACGATGGTTTGTTCCACTCTAATGAGGGAGCAAAACTAACAAGTGCAGTGAAAGATTTTATTTCTTGTTTTAAAAATATAAACAGCCCAGGACACTGCATGCCTTCCAGAACCATCTCTATCTACCAAAAGAAAGAGGAATGGGTCTTCTCCATGTGCCTACTGGGGACTGACTGGTGCATTCGGACGGGGACCGACAATCACAGGCTGACCTGAGCTGCCTGACAGCAAAGGAGCAGGACATTCAGCAGGGAGCTGCCATGCACTGGAAAGACCCCACCCCAGATCCCAAGTCGGGTCCACTTTGTTTATCCTATGCATGGGGATGAGGGCAGTGTTAACGATCATTTTAACAATCTCCTTTAGTCTTTCCCTACTTTATCAATTTTCTTGGATTTAACAATGATGTATTTAATATTAGTTGATGGGACTCACAAAATTGTAGGGAACAAAATCAAAATAACAAAAAAACATGATGCCTATTACAGGTTGAACTGTGTCCCCCCCAATAAGATACACTGGGTCCTAACCTCCAGCACCTCAGAGCAGGATCTTCATTGGGGTCAGGGTTTTTGCAGAGGTACTCAAGTTAAAACAAGGTCATGAGGGTGTGCCCTCCTCCAATATGATGATGTCCTTATAGAAAGGGACCATTTCAGGGGTTGGCATATGATCTTCCTCAGAAACATGTGCCAATAACTCTGTGGCCCTATAATTTCAAGCAATCGCAAGTTATCATTAAGTGTCTACACTTGCGACTCCAAAGGAGGAAAGCACAGGGAGTTCTTAACACAGGGGTGACAGCTGGGGGGGAGCAGCGTTTGGTGAGCATTAAGAAGCAAATGGTGTGGCACTGAGCACCCGGGTCTCGAAACCAGAACAGCAGAACAGACAAGGCATTCTGTTCCCATCTCCACGGCTCCTCGATCGTGAGCAAGGAAATCCACTTTTTGGAGCCCCAGTTCTATTATGTATAAATATTATTTTGAAGATTAAATTTCAAAAGTGCAGGTGAATGCTTTTTGTAAGAATACAAGCACTCCAATAGGTGCCTTATGCTTACTCTATAAAGCAACAGCCTGCAACACATTCCCAAGACATTAGCTGACCCACTCCTCTGAGCAGCCATCTGAGGACAGCCCCACGTATGACACTTTACATGAGAAAACTCAAGTCCCGGTAAGTTTCATCATTCACCAGTAAACGGCAGGGGGGACATCAAACCTAAGGGCTCCCAGTTCACATTTCATGGTGTCGGCCCCCATCGCCAGGCTGCGGCTCAGCCGATCGGGTTCAGCCGGTTTGGGGGAGGGTTGCTCTCGGGTTCTCATCGCTGATCCACAGGGCAGGGCGGGCACCAGTGCCCTGGGCGCTTCAACCGCCAACACGGTCCATCCCGACGTGAGATGGCAGGGGTTCACCACCGTTCCCGAGGTAAGTTGCCCAAAGAAACAAAATCTGGGTGTCTGGCTGACGCCCGGAGTCTGAGGGCTGTCTGCAAAAAGGCCAGTCTAACAGGAAATGGGCGTGAAATGAGCGAGAATCTCAAGAACAGGGTGTGCGCTGCTGTGATGACAGTGGTCTTGGAGGCGAGGGTCGTCCAAGACTGGGGAAGACGTCGTGGGACCCACGCTTTCTCCAGCGGGGCACCCTGGGCTTGAAGAGGCTCCCACCCTCCAGCCGGCCAGCTCGCTCAGCATCGTTTCTTCGAATCACGCAACTCCTCGGCTTTAATTTTCTGCTCATCAGACAATCTTCAGATCTGTAATCCGATCTCTTGAGTAAATTCTGGAAGGGGGACTTGCAAATACCTGATCATTTTGTCCCTGATTAAGACCCTTCGATGTGTCCCCACGGCCCTACAGGAGCAAACACTTTTGTCTCACCTTCAAGGCCCTTGAGATCGCATCCTCGCCGCCTTTCCGGGTTTGCATTCTGTCACACCCACTGTTTAATTCCATGCTCCAGACACACTGAACTCCACACATACCCCCAAACACAGCACGCCCTTTTCCCTCCAGGCCTGTGAACACCACATCTTCGCTCTGCCGGGAATCCCTCCCCACTCTCCTGTCCCGCCCTGCTCTCACCCAGAGCTCATCTCAGCCCCAAGCCTGCTCAGAGCACGCACTCCCCAGGAAGCCTGGGCCAGGGCCTCGGCAAGTTTCCTTGCACCTTGACTTAACTCTGCCCTTGCTTTCTGTCCCTCTGTCCCTCTGTCCCCTAGGACTGTAAGCAGCTTCAGGGAATGAAGAGGGTCTTATTTATTACTGTACCCCAACAAGGTCTGGCACTGAGGCATACCAGACACTCCACAAGGGTTTGATAATGAGTGAGACGAAGTATCAGGGTCAGGTGCTGTCCTCCTTGTTGCTCAGTGACCACTCTTAGGCTCCTGATTTCAACCTCTAATGTAGTCAGGTTCCCCACACTGTACACCTGGAGAGCCCTTTGGTAGCCTGACAAAGACAGACGTGAGAAATGTGAGGCGTGTTCCCAAGCTCCCATGGCTGAGCTTCAAGGTTAAACTATTACAACAAAAAGAAAATTAAAAACCCCAAAGTGGAGCTGTCAGAAGCCTCTGGAACCCCAGCAGCATGACCACATGCAATGGGAAAACGCATGCCCAGATGGCGCTGGGAGGGAACCAGCAACCGCAGTGGAAGGGAGTGCTGCGGTCCAGGGTGGGTGCGGCCGCTGTCTCCTGCTGCTGTGGTCTTGACAGCAGTCTGCCGCTGTGGAGACCAGGGGGCCCCTGCTCAGCTGGGCCTGCAGCCAGGTCCGGACAAAGCTTTCCTCTGATGACTCTGGGCCCTGGCAGAGCCCTGCCGCTTCAGAATGAAGCCAAAGGCACCACAGGACCTCTGTGTGGTGACGCCCGTCCGCGCTCTGTTTGCAGGACCTTATATGGGAACAGGGATGTGCTCAGTGCCACGGCAGATCCTTGGCTCTATGAGTTGCCCTTTTACACTGAAGTAATGATGTAACTTACAAAATCTACTGCAGCTATGTTTTTGCTCAAGTGGACCAAGAAACAAAATCTAAAACAGTCTGAGAATCTTCTACTTGTTAAAAACATTCTTTAGCCCTGGGAATGGTCAGATGCAGTACTGGAAATAGCAAAATTGCATTGATCTCTATCACTTATTAACAACAGCAGACATTTTCCCAGTGTGTACGCTGCACTTGGCATTCAGCAGGGCATGTTCAAGTGTTGTGTCATTGTTTCAGCCTCCACGAGAGCACAGCAATGGAAGCACCACAGTTACTCCACCTACAGACAAGCAAGCACAGCGTAGAAAGGTTAACGGCTTCCCAAGGCTGTGCAGCAGGCAAGCGGGACTCAAACCCAGGACGTGTAACTCCAGAGCACTGGCTCTCGGCCTCCACATTGCAGAGAGCCGCTGCCGTGCACCTGTATCTCTCGCCTGACAGTCAGGCTGCACAGTAGACACTGTCCCCATTTGCCAGCAAAGGAACCGGGTGTCAGGGGTGTAGGTGACTTGTTGGATGTCCCAGGACGGGACAGTGGCCACAGCTGAAGCCAGCCCAGGGCTTCCTCCGCCAGAGCCCTGTGTTTGCCTGGGCTTCCCCACTCCTAACTCGTGCTTTCCAAGTGCCCCCTCCCTCCACCTCTTTCTCCTGTGCTCACACACTGCCCTGCTGGTTACCCAGGACCCCCCACACTCCACAGCAAGGTTCCTGCCTCAGATGGCATCTTAGTGGCCTCTGTGCTCCAGAGAAGAACATTCTAGCCTCATCAAAGCATGCTCTCTGCCAAATACATACACATACACACATATGCATGTATGTGCTGAAGTGGGTGTTACTCCACTTTCGTATCTTACTATTGTTACTATTTTATATTTGCATTTATTACAAATATATATTTAATATAAATATAAATGCGAACTATATAATATGCTAAATACTGGATATAATTTAGTATAATAAATCATACGTTTATTTATATTCATTGCTGTGTTCTGTATTGTTATGCCACTTGTATACACCACGGGCTGGAACCACGCACCAAGTCAATGGATGAGCATGAAGTCCAGCCACGACAATCAAACCCACCTGGATGGAGCAGATGAGACTAGGATGCCACATATATGAGACGATTCTGCAGTTCTAGTCATCTTCCTGCTCCAGATGAGGCGACAGTGCAGTGAGAGTGCCGGCGAGGCCTCACTGGGGACCCAATGGTAGGAACGTGATATTCACCAAGAAGCAACCAGTCCCGTCCGGCCTGCGCTGGCCAGACTGACTCGGAGTGCCGCCTGGCTCTGGAAGCCACGGCACATGAGGGAGGCAAGGGGCACCCCCAAACTGGGGCACATCCAGGGCTCACCATTGAGAGTGGGACATGTCCAGAAACCATTTGTTAAGAGATGACTCAATAAAAAGAATCATTTAACAAAATTAATAATAAGTCAAGAGAGACCTTGTTAAAGCATAGCCCTGTGAGGACAACCCACGTCTGGGATTAAGGAAAACAAAAATGTGAGAATGGAAGTTTACCAAAACATAAAAAATTTAGCCCCACAAAAATAACTGCAGCTGAACTCCCTATGTTGCAGGCTTTCCTCCAGAAGGGACTGACCTTATGCCAGACTTTTTAAGGACAGTAACTGCATAAGTTGCTCTGTACCCAAAGTCCTTTGAGCATGAAACAGCAAAATCACTGATGTGAACAGCAGTTATACAAAATCACACACTCCAAAAAAGTGTCATTGCTACACAGAGCATCTCCACATTCAAGGAAGTGTGTGGGCATCCCAGATGGTGTACAGGAAAGTGGTGGGGGGGAGAGAGAGAGGGCGGGAGGAAGGAAGGACAGAGAGAGATTGAGGATGATTCCTTTATCATCTCCTCCTCAATATCTACTTTCATGACATTTTCCTTTTCTCGATGAGGAGTTCCCATCTTCTCAATTTCCCTAATCAGAATTCTGATGGTCACTCTAGATCCCTCCATCTCTCTTGCCATTCCTAAGTCCAGTTCATTGTAAATCTCTCCTACTTCACTTCCCAAACACCACTCTAAATGGCTACTTCTTAAACCGACGCTGGCAGCACCTCAGCTTAGGCTGGTCCACACCTGTCACCTGGATTCTGCATCAGCCTTCCAACTGCCCCTCTTCCAACGTGAGCTCCTTCCAGTCTGTTCTCCTCCCTGCCACCAAAGTAATTCTTCTAAAAGGCAAGCTGATTCACATGATGACTCTCATTAAAATCCCTCACAGATGCCCTACAACCTCCATGACCGAAGTGCAGTTCCTTACAGTGGCAAGCAGGGCCCTGTCTGAGTCACTCCCCACCTTCCTCTGGATCACTGTCCTCTTTCCCACCTGCGGCACTTCCCACCCACACACCGTTCTCCAGGCATGCCTGACCACACGCAGCGTGCCAGCCCAGACGTCCAACCAGCTATGCCATCCCCACACCTCCTGGGGCGCCTAACTCCTTACACTCCAAACCCAGCATCTTTGTGCTGAGCAGCCCGTCTAGATTGTTAGGCCCTCAACAAAGGATATGCTTGAGGGATTGAAGACTTGGCCAGATCTTAGTATGGAGGTCAGAACTAGACGTGTCGGTACCTGGAGAGGTGTGGACACATAAAGTTGAAAAAGTGTCTTCAGAGGAACTCAGTCGCCCAAGGAGAGGGAAGAGTCAGTGGCAGAACATGGAGGATGGCCACATTTTGTACGCAACAATCCTGAATGCCTCTCAGAAGTTGGACAGAACACAGACCTACAGAGGGCTTTTGAATTCAGCAACTGGGAATTTGTGAGCCGCTTCTCAGAAATTAATTTCAACATTGGGGTAGTGGTGTTTAATATTTTCTTTCTCTTTCTTTAAAAAATGTCATTATTAATGTCCGTTGTGTTTCTGAGCTTCTCATTGACACCACTTCCCCTATGTGACTGAAACCGACTGCCACAGATAATCCCAAACAGCTTTACAATTTCTTGAAAATCTCTCAAAATTAAAGACAAATTGTTTGGACTCTGTTGGTCATGATTTGAGATAATTTACTCAGTTTTCCTAAACACCAAGATTATATACAATTCCCTTTTTATTACAGACCATGCCATTGATTCTCCATCACAAAATATTTCCTAGTTGTCGATGACATTTAGATGATTTCTTGACCTTTTTGCCATTCCCTATATTTTTTGCAACCCTCTCTTGCTGCCTTAATACAATATTGCTGAAGTTGGTAACCACATCTTCCTTTGCCATGATTTAAATTCACAGTCGTGCTCACAAGTTCCCACTTTTCAGCCACTTTCACAGGACAATTATTTCTTTCCATCCATTCCTCCCATCAGGTCATTGGGACCGCTTCCATCTGAAGGCAGCGAATAGTGTTTTGTTTTTCCCAACTAGGTGGACTCACTGAGTTCCTGCAGGGTCGCTCACCTCGCTAGCTCATAAATCAGCAAGTTTAAGCAAGCTAACGCATAGGCGTGCAAATGTCTTATTTCTGTAAGTCTGAATGGCCAAAAGCATGTGTCTTAGATGGACGCTGCTGGCTTGCTGAGGGCCCCGTCCAGTGGGCCAGCTGGGCCGTCCTCCGTGCACCATGACACTGGAAAGGGCCCTTCAGCTGAGAGCATTCTCTCCGATACAAACACAATTTGTTTCCTTTTGTTTCCTTTCTCATGTCTGATCCTTCCTTCTAGTCCTGCTCTTTGGCTTTTCCTCGTAGTCACTGGAGTCTACGCCCAGAGGCTTAACACCCCAGGCCTCCCTGCTGCTCAGCCTCCCTGGCCTCTGCTTGCCAGGGGCCTCCGCCGCCTCTTCGCCAGCCTTCCCGTGGCAGGCCGCTCCTCCTGCTCTCCAGGCTCCCGCATTGCTTCTGGGGGCTTCAGACAGGTGTGCCTCCCACATCACTTGAGAGGTTTCAGTCCCCACCCAGGGTGGCTACTGCCCCACTTGCCTCTCCTCCCTTGAGGCCAACCCACCCTCCCAAGGGGCGCATGCAGGACCCAGAGCCCAGGATACTGTGTGATTACACCGAGCTCCCGGGGGTTCTTCCAGAGGCTGCCAGACTTGCCTGTGGAAACTTGTCTCTTCAAAAACCTGCTTTAAATGCAGAGTTTTCTCCATATTGTTGTTTATTGCCTCAAATTATCTTTCAGCGAAGGCATTTTTCTTACATGAATAAAAATTTCAAACACTTTAATGGGAACATTAAATTTGGCTTCGCTGGATTCTCCCGACCACCACAGGTCTCTTGCCAGAAGGGCCAACAAGGGACCTGACTCTCCTTCGACCTTTTCACAGGCAGCCGGAGGGCCCAGACCCACAGAGGAAAGGTCCTCCCCCACTCGTGGGTCGTGCGGCCAAAGTGATCCATATTCAACCATATGGTTCAGGATTCACTAGCTGTGCTCAGGGTGGACCCTACAGGGAATGGGGGTGAGGACACAAGGTCATCAGGAGACCGTGTGGGTTTCATATTCCTTCTCTGCTTTCCGTGGTGCTCTTTCAGAGTGAGTAGCTCATCTTTCTTCTGGAATGTACACTGATGATCATTATAATCTCTTACAATTCCAAAATATCAACAGTGTCACCTCCACTCCAGCATTGAGTTAAAGTCACGGGACGGAGAGAGTGAGGCGGCCTGGGCCTCCCAGGAGGACAGCGTGGGGAGCATTTCCACAGGCAGAGAGCAGGAGGAGAGCAGCCCTTTGCTGCTCATCACCCTCCCACCGCTGGGCAACACGCAGCCTCGTGCGGCTCTTGCACACACCCCATGCGGGGGCCATGGGCGCCCCCAGTGTCCCATCAGGTGGGGACCTGCACTTGGCTTTCCCAGTCAGACAGGAGCAGGAGGACTTTCTCACAGGTGACACGTGAGGCTACAAAGTCACAAAGAGCCAGTGCTGCGACAAGCGAGATGTGTTGCGTGTCCTTCACTACAGTCATTGATTGTGAAGGGGATCAAGAACCTATTTATTAAAAAAAAAAAAACTTTCAGTAGACTTTTTGGGTTCCTCTTCAGGCTTGTTCAGAATTTGTTTAGATTCGATCTTTTTCTCCTCAGTCTGCGTCCACCAACCTCTTGTATTCTGTTCCATGCCCACCTGAGTTTGCTGAAGCCAGGGGTTCACCCACTCCGGAGCTAAATTCTCTGTGTAAAGCCCCTGTACAATGACTGGCAATGTTGCCAATGTACAAATACACTGAATACATGTCCCTCGAGTCCTGTAGCTGCGGGAACAACGGTCCCAGGAGGCCTCAGCAGGGCCCGTGTGTGGACGAACAGCCGCAAGAGGAACACAACCCATCAGACTCACCAGGACAGCAATAGTATATCTCAAGGCACCGTTTTTTCCATGAACCATGTAAAAAAAAAAAAAGTGGGTGCACACGATTTTTAAGCCATTAACTTTAGAGCTACAAAAGTGATGAAGAGGCTTTCCCTTCTTCCCTCTTACTTTATCATTTAACATGATGGTTGACGTAAACCTGTCCACTAAATCTTGATGTGAGGCAAGAATAAATGTGGGTGACTTTTACAGCTGCCAGAATTTAACGCTGTTCAGAAAATTCAGTCTGGTTTTGCAGGTGTAGTGGTGATGGCAGATGGCCTTGAAAGAATGTTCCTCTTATTTCTTTTCAGAATTGCTACCTCCATCAGATCTGACCTTCTTCCTGTGCAGGCTGTCTTAGCAACAGCTATGCAAATGCACATAGATAAATGAAATTTTTTCTGGTCTCCTGTCAAAGACAGTGATGTAGAAGAGTGACCCACCCAAACTCTAGGTTAATGCAACCCTATTCAGAGGACACCCTAAAAACTGCCAATAACAAGGAAAGTAAATCAGATACATGAGGGTGGTTATCCTGCAAGCAGACAGGTGGCAATCATCCATTTTAAAGAAGTTCTCAGGGATTCATTAATTGCCTGAAAAAAGACACAGAAGGATATGTCATAACTGGACTAGAATCTTGTTTGAAACAGAGGTGAGAGTACATCTAAGCGGGATCTGTCAGTGCTCCCCTACTCTGTGGCTCGTATTGGTGAATGCTATTTAACTGATGCTCTACACACAATGGCATGCTCAGCAGCTCTCACTGTTGCTTTATGACTGAATGTTCATGCCACTCACTGGCAGAAGCTAAACACTGTCATGGGGAAAAGAGTCAGTCTTGATGCTATTTGATGTTAAAATCAACTCCTGCAAGTAAAAGTTTCACTTTCCATCAAGAAAAGATGGACCATAAGCTTTCCCCACCCCAGGGACCATGTCTTCTCTGCCTTGGTAAGTCTCCACTGGATAAAGGTCAGTCCTCCATGTGTAGGGTCACTTGATAAATCTCCCAACTCATTCCCTGGTGGCAGACGACAACAGTGGTGAGGCAATGAGAGCAGGGACAGGGTGAGGCAGGGGTGGGGTGAGGGATGAGGCATCAAATCCAGCCCCGGGGCCCTGTGACACCCTCATGGATCATAATATGCCTTGAGGTGCAGAAATCCCTGCCTCCCACATCACCTCATTTCCTCCTTTTTCTGACCTATTCTCATGGAGCCCCCAGTCATCACTGAGGCACATTTGGTATTCCTTGAGGGCTAACGGTTTCAGCACCCCTCCAACCACTCTGGCACACACCGTTTGCCTACCAGAGTGTCCGAAGCCCAGACACACTCCCTGGTGGTGTGACGTGGAAGGGTAGGTGATTCCTGGAAAACTCACGGGTGCTGCTGACAAGTCCTTCATGACAGGTAACACTGCATTTAGAGTCAGAATAAATGAGTCCAAGTCCCAACTTGCCCACGTAGAAGCACTGTGACCTTGGGCAAGTCACAGTCTCATTCAGTCTCCCTTCCTTTTTGAAATAGGATGGTAATTATTTATCCACACTCATACTAAAGGATCGTTGGGAGGATCAGAGCATAACACTGTAAATATGAATGTTCTGCAGGCCACAGAGGGCTGTACAAATTGTAAGCCTTGTTCTATACACGCACACAGGCACATTACCCTGCATGGTAATATAGCCAGTCCAGAGGTGTACTCTACAGGTAAGGGCAGTGTGCAGCTACAGTGGCTGGGAGACTGGGATGAACCCACCTGTCCTTCCCAGCAGAGGACTTCCCCTGTCCCTGCAGAGCATGCCACCCACAGGGGCCCAAACCCTTGGGCTAACTCATCTCGCTCTACCAAGCCCAGGAGACAGGTCAGACACCCTCAGTAAGGTCGTGTTGACAGTGCTGACCACCACAGCAGCCCCAGACCTTCCATCTTCCTTTTTCCCCAAAGCACATGTGTGGTGGTGCATGCAGCTGAACACATGAATGAAGCAACGTGCTGCAGTCCACAAGACGTCAGCAGATGCACTCCCAGCTAGGTAACAGCAGGGACTCCTCCCAGGCAACACTCAAACCAAAGCTCGTGAGACACAAAGTAGGCAAGGGGCCCTCAGCAATCACCTGTGATCAGGAGCTCTTCCCAGACTGGCTTTTCTGAGGTGCACACCACGGGGCGTAGCTTTCCAGGCCCTTTCCCAGGGCATATCAATGTGAGGAAGGCACAGCCACCTTCTCACTCTGGAAACATTTATGAGCTATTACCACGTGTGAGGCACTGTGAAGGCAGATGAGCAGCACATTCCCTGTCCACGGTGCTCACTCCCTCGTGTACACACGCAAGTCATGCACACACCACCTTGTGCACACGTCACCTCATGTACATACCACCTCATGCACACATGCCACCTCATGCACACATACCTTGTGCACACGTCACCTCATGTACATACCACCTCATGCACACACAACCTCATGCAAACATACCACATCATGCACATAAACCTAGTGCACACACACCACCGTGCACATACCCTCATGCATACACCACCTCGTACACACACACCTACTGCACACACAGTAAACACCTGAGTGATAGATCCGAGGTGCAAACAGGTGGGCCAGGTACCAAGGAAACACTTAGAGGATAGGGAGGTCCAAGGTGACCAAATATGGAGACTAGGCAAGGTCTCCCTGGCGGAAATACTAGAGTTAATCCTGAAAGGACAAATGAAAGTTGGCCAAGGACAAGGAATGAACAGCATATACAAGACAAAAATGAGAAAGAGAGTGCTGAGAACCCCACGTGTGAGGTGGGGTGTGGCAGGTTCTGCAGGGGTGATGAGGGCATGCTGGGTGTGGCACACCATGTGACTCCAGGCTGTAGATGTTTGTCTGCAGCATGAGGGACCGGTCAAGCCATGTGAGCAGATGAGCTTGGCCACAGGAGAAGGGACAGTGAACCTTCAGGAATGAGCAGATGAAGTGCATCCATGGAGGAAAATGAATTAATTGTAGAATTTAGGTATTTCTGATACTTGCAAAACAGGCTGAGAGAAGGAAGAAACAGGTGGATGAGAGAAGGGGAGAAGGGAAATGACTGTGATGGAAAGAGGCCGTCAGTGGCGTGGGTGAGGAGGCAGCAGGGAGGGATGGAGAAGACGGGGTGAGGGCAGAGAAGGAAGAAGAGGGAAGAAGGTCACTTAAAAGGTCCAGGAGCAAAGTTAAGAGGCAGAAATGTATAGGAGATCAAAACCACAAATGCCTTAAGATGACCTCAAGAGGAGAGCGAAGGGGGTTCCTGGAGAAAGACTGAGAGATGGAAACGTGAAGTCAGCCTCAAAAATATTCAAAAGGCACAGAACATGGGCAGGCAAGCAAACAGAAACAAATACCCTGACTCTTGCACTGCACTTTATACGTTTCCAAATGATATGTGATCATCTACTGGGCAATCGTAGACACATAATCATTAGAATAGTTTTAGATCATCATCCTGACTTTACAAAATTGAAAACGCACAGAGGCTGAACGCCCAGCTCAGGGCCCCATGCTGTGTGCATGGCAGGAGCAGCCCCGGAGCCCA
This sequence comes from Smutsia gigantea, assembly GCA_032199065.1. NCBI lineage: Eukaryota > Metazoa > Chordata > Mammalia > Pholidota > Manidae > Smutsia > Smutsia gigantea. The sequence continues at coordinate 83,271 of JAVSCE010007407.1, read as the reverse complement.
CACTCCCCGGCGTCCACACCCGCAACGCCACCTGCCAGCAGCTGGAGACACAGGGAAAACAGCACGAAGGAGACAGAGTGGCAACCCTCCACCATCTCTCTTTTTTCCAAACACACTGAACTAAAACTTCTAACAACAAAAAGAAAATATACAATACATTCTTTTTGTAACTGGATAAAACTGACCCCAGGAGATAAAATACTGAAGGAAAATGGAAAGAAAAAGTTAGATAAGTATGTGTTCAAAATCTTTATGCAGTTGGATCTATCCTGTAGTCATTAAGAATATCAACTGTTGGGAAAGTACATTGAATATGCTCCATGCTCCCTGCGTCTAACAGCTCCAGGCCGCCTTCCCGGGCTCAGAGGAGAGGCAGGGGTGATGGCCTACCAGGCCACACACCGCTCCTGAAGATGAATCGCCATGCACAGTCCTAATCAGAGGGGTGTCACATGAGGATTCGGCAAACCAGTATTAACGCTCATGATTAGGACTCCGCCAGTGGCCTTGCAGTCTAGAGAAGTGCACACTGCTGAATGGGTATTGCCCAAGAAGCCAAGAGCATACAGAGGAAGAAGAGAGCCTTGGACGGGCCCCTCGAAGGAAACCACCTATGCCCCTCTTGGTGGGTTGTGTGTTGGTGAGGGGCAAGGGCGGGGGGGGCAGATTAAAAGAGGTTCTCAAAAAAGATACTGTGCTCCAGAAAAACATACCTGCCTCTGTAAATGCCAAGAATGTTTGGCCCGATGAGGGTAAGGTATGTAAAATACAGCAGCCCCTCCGTTGATGCTATGATGCATTGTGAGGTCAGAAGCAGCCACTAAGCCTTTGAAACCATCCTGATCTCCATCCCTCCATGTTACCCCAGCAGGCAGGGCGATCATGGCTCGGAAGAGTGCTGGGGGTGGGAGGTCATCGCTGCGTGACCCATTTGTGTGTCCCCAGAGGGAAGGAGAGCAAGTCGTTCATTCTGTCACCTTAATAGATGCTGTTCACAGGTGGACCCCAGTTAATTCTGAAACTTCCAGGATTTTGAAAGGCAAAGACACTTGGGGAAGGTCTGGCACCATCCTTAATTCCTATTTCCCAGATGCATAACCTGGTGTCAGTCCAATTTGGAAACGTCATTCCTAATTACACACCAAATCAACTCTTCCACTAGAATGTCCAATGGATACACTGCATATGTTATACATTCAATTTTTATGGCAAAGTGTATGCTGTGAATATATAATTATAGAATCCCAAAACCACAGTCTGGTTCTGGGCATACTTTAGTTGAGGTATGAAAGTTTCACTCAGCGTTTAATTTTGTACTTTGTAATCATGCATCACCCTTTTCTCTCTGGATAATTATTACTTTGTTTGTCTATTCCCATCACCAGCAAAAGTCCCTGGCCTTTAATTGGATATCAAACATGTAGTCACAGTCCATAGTATGCCTAAATGCTTTTCATAATGCTGATCATCTGGAGCTCTAGCATATTAATTTCTGGCACAGTGTTTGAGGGCTGACTGAAACCACAGAAGGACGTTTGTGTTTAGTTAGCTTGCAGGATTTGTGGGACCAATCACATTTGAGTCTGCCTGCAGCAAGGAGCCCTCAGCAGCCTTTCCGACTCGGGCAGCCCCCACCTACACTGCCAGGGGCATGTCTGCAGCCCATCTCAGTCACTCCAAGACACAAGGTGCCTTTCTGTGCCAACCAACAAGACTGGGATAGAGAAGCAAAATGCGTTTAAAAAAATAAATTAACTGGGACATTCTATTGAGTAGTTTAAACTCATTTCTAAAACCTGATTTGGATGTGGTCTCAGGGCTCAAATGAAGATGGGGATTTGTATCCCATGAAGTGGTAACAACAAACAAATACAGAGCAGGTCTTCCTATGGAGGGAAAGGAAATTAAGCCATCCCTAATCACCAGGTAGCTCAGTGGACAGTGAAGTTCAATGAAGCAAAACCAGCCCCACAGAACCAATGAGACCAAAGGGGCCACTTCAGAATCCTGAGGCCAACACACCACCTCATTGTCTGTGAGGCCAGAGGTGTGAGCTGCACTGACAGAGATCTGCCTCCATCATAAAGGGGCACAGAGAGCGTGACACCACCCTCAGGCTGGTGTCCTGTGACATGAACAACAAGCTGATGCAGTGAGAGAGGAAAGACGGTCACTCTCAGCTTTAGCCCCGCTCTATCTAGTTATCCAGGGAGTCTCGTGTCATTCACCATCTAAAACATTCTTACTCTGATTCTGTGCATCTCAAACCTTGCTGGAAACATGCTGGTAAAAATGCACACTTTGGGAGCTCATCGATATAAAGCTGTATTTCCCAAAGAACGTGGCAAGGGGCATGCATCTTACGGGATGTTAACTGCTGTTACTTGGGGAAAAACATAAAAACTAAAGGTTGCATAATACAAGCTTATGAGAGCAAAGCTGCCATCTGTCTTGTTCACAGCTGTATTCCTAGCTTTAAAGAACCTGACAGGCCCTCAATTAAATATCTATTGTATTAATAAATAAAGGTATTAATGATCAAAAATAGGAAAAAAAATACTAGAATCTAATTACATAACAAATTTTTTATTGTAAGTTTTCTCAGAGCCTATTAGTTACTATGATACTGTCAACCTTTAAGAAGTGATCTAGTTGGCATGTTTTCCAAATACAATTCACCACAGAAACCTTTTCTTTCAGATCCTGAGATTGGTGTTAAACAGCGCACACTATGTTAGCAGTACTGAAGCTCTGAAGGCTGTTCTTCTCTGAGGAAAATACACACACCACTTTTAATAGCACCTTGCAGTAATGATAGTTCGCTCTGAGGCTATGTGTGCCTGAAATAATACCCTAAAATTACTTTAGAGCATCCCTGAGCAGTCCATTCCCAGTACTGTATCTACGGATTGATCAGTAGCTGCAGAGAGAGAGCTGCAGTGGACTGTGTGTGTAAGCCACACGTGCCACTGTCCCTGCTGGGGTTTCTCATTCTGGAATTATTTTGTTTCCTGGCAAACAGTTAGACCTACAGTGATTTATAGGAGGTGTACAAGCAAAACCGTCATACCTGCCATCAAAAACCAGAAGAGAGGTATCATGCCAGTTGTCCAGAGCATGTCGTTGCCGGGGTTCAAGGAGTCTTCAAGGGCATAGTCAGTGGGAAAAACTAAGACAGTGACCATTAGCCAGCCTCCTGGGCCTGGGGGACATCCCTGCACTTTACGAAAGGCATCTGGGCACCCCTCAGGCTGGGTGGCACCCGATGGTGGTTGGGGGGAAGTTCTCTGTGACAAGGGTTGTGTCACACCTGGAGAGGAACTGAGCATGGGCTGAGAGCCGCCCCTAGCCCCACATGTCCATGCCAGGAACGGACTGAGGGGTAGTTCTGCCAAATCAAAGCATGCCAGCCTCTCCAGATCCCACCGAAATCACCTCGTGGGACATGGGAGCTGCTGTGGGACATGGTTCTTTTCAGTTCCCTCTCTGACTTCTGCCCCAGCACCCACATATCTGAGAGGGGCTCCTGCAGTGTGAACCCCACTCTCACTTTACCAGCAGGAACCATGTGAGCACTAGAGACTCAAATTCCTCTTGGTTTTCTACTGCATGTGCTTTCCCATTAGCCTGATGGGGAGAGCCGGCCCAGGAGAATGCATGAATAAATAAAATATATCAAATGTTAGATCAAATGTGTCCTAAGAATTCAAGCCCAGGGAAGTTCATCTGTTTTTACAAATTTCTCTGGGAGAATAACTCTACTAAAGGGTTTTTCTGAGTGAAGACATTAGTATGAAAGGAAAGGGCACATTTAGCTCAGGGGACAAGTTACATGTGGCATGAATGCGGTTTCCAATGCCAAATTCTGAAGGCAGTGCAGAGGCCTGAGTGGAACACACAAAATTCCAGGCTGAGCTGAGATTTAATATGGGCTCTACAAAGAGGTTCCACAATAGAGAGTAAAATCTGTGGCTCCCCTTTGCTTCAATTTCTTTATTATTAAAATGAAAGTCTAACTCTTAATTCTCTTTTCATGAAGAAAATGAGAAAGAACACGGTGCAAAGGTGTTTCATCTTGAGCAAAGTCTCTTTCCTATGAAAACGCTCCATAATAAAAAGGAGGAGGAGAAAGGATGTGAGTGTGCGGAGGGCTTCTCTAACTGCTCCCCCAGCATAGCGCTGACAGCGGTGTTTCATATGCAAGCACCTGGGTTCAGAGTCAAGACAAACGTGGCGGGGCCTGTGGTCGGTCCTGCCCAGGCAGGACCACTGCCCAAAATCGGTGCAGGTGTCACGACAGTTGACACGACACACACACTAAGGGTCACTGCTCCCCTGAGGCCTCCCGGGTGAGCAAGTCGGCCTTCGCCCCTCGGTGAGGTGAGGGGCGCGTGGCTCGGTTCCTACTGGGGTTGGGGCACGGTCAGAGCGAGGGTGCCTCTCAGCACCCAGAGCTTGTCGGCTCATTTGCAGAACTGGGATTGGGGTTAAGGAAAGCAGGTGTCGTCTAATGATGCACCGACGTTTCACACAGTCTAAAACAAAAATAACAACTTCCCATAAGACACGGAGCAGGAAGACAAGGGAGGGGACAGCCAGCGGGGATTTGTCCCCAGCAGGCTTGCACTCCCTGCACTGGCAGAGTCAGTTCAGATGTCCAGCTGTCACTGGGATGAAATCATCAGACCCCAGGTTCTCAAGCAGGTGTCCGTGACTCAGCCCTGAACCAGAACCTCCCGCTCTATGGCCACAACCCCATGTGCCCTAATTACACGTGTGAAATGTCCTGTTGGGACTGCTCATATCCCGGCACATCTCGGGACTCAGCCACAGGAATGCCCACCACCAGGATGGCAGCAGCCTGTGGGCAGGGGAATGGGAGGGTGGTGTAGGGTCCATCCCTTCACGTTTGGGCAAAAACAATCGGTCATATCTTCAGACTCCAAGCGAACACCAAGGCCTACTAACAAAGATGGCTGCAAAGTGCATGAAGGGAATGAGAGACCCATGTCTCCGCCATGCTGTCCCAGAACACCCTCCCCTCCTAACACGCCAAACTAGCGGATAGACCCGCAAGCATTTGCAGACAGCCCAGTCCTGCCCAGAACTAGGAGTACGGTACATGATTTGAGAGATGAAGACAGAGCCCCTAAAAGTCTATCTGAAAAGACAACAATGCAAGCAACAGGGGAAAACACTGTCATGGCCTCGCTTGTGCTGGGTGGGTGGGCAGGGCTGCAGGAGCTCAGAGGGGAGAACAGCCACGCATGGAGAGGACATCTGTCCTTGCAGAAAGTGTGATGCCGATAACAGAAAGGAAGAAGGCAGGCATTGCAGTAGAGGAAACAGAGGCAGGAGAACACCTGAAGGCAGGCAGTGGGGGAGCCAGCAAAGGGCCACTTGGCCAGGCGCTCACGCAGGGAAGCAGGGGGCGAGCTGGGAGGAGGCACATTCGGAGAAGCCCGAAGAGTCGTACTGAGGAGCGGGTCAAGTCTTAGGCAGGGAGGTTTGGGATAGAGGAAAACGCTGAGGACATCGTCCTAGAAACCACATGCAGAAGTTGACAGGGAGAAGCTGAGACTCAGAAATCAGGAGACGAGTTAGAGGCTGGCCTCCCCAGCTGGCCCCAGCCTGACGCTGAACCCCAGGGCAGACAGGGCGGACAAAGGGCAACCAGCCTCTGTACACAGCAACAGTGTCCTTGTCTAGAGCCTAAGGAAAGGACTCAGCCTTCCAATATTTCTACAGGACACAGAAATGACACTCTAGGGAGCACAGGAAAAGACAGACAAGGAAACCACCACATCGCCTGTGAGAAGCCTGGAGCAAAGGGGCCCCAAAGAGATGGTCTGGGAGGGGCTGTTCTCCCTTGCTCCTGGTCGCTGTGGGCTTAGAAATGACAGCATAGAACAATGCCAGGAGTCCCTGTAGGCAGGGGACCCACTTGTGTCTCCTCTGTGCACACATGGAGCTCCCAGTCCAGGGACTGCTCAGGGTCCACCTCCTCCTCACCTCACGGCCACCAGCAGCCTCTCCCATAGCAACCAAACATGCTCCAATCCCTCCCGTCCTAAGCAAATCAAGACAAAAATGTTCAACAAAACCATGATGAGGGACAAATAGCCACACAAATCAATAAGAATATTTATTCACAACTCAATTGAAAAAATAATGCAAAGTCTGTTCTTTAGAAAATTTAAATTCCTGTCCTGGCATCCAGTTCCCAGATTCAAATAACGTTGAATAACGGGCTCATCAATGGGTTTTAAGGAAAACTTGATTAACAAGTGGAAAACACCTTAAGAACTAAAACCTACTACTATTCCTACTCTATTATTAAGCTATTATATATATTCATGATATCATCATCCCCTACAGAAAGAACTGACAGTCCTCACACAGAGCAGGCGACATGATGCACTGCAAAACCACCTTGAAAAGTAATTAGGCAACTTGAATCAAGAATCTTAAACACATTAATTTCCTTTAAAAAACATTAATTCCATTTTTAGGAATTTTTCCTAAAGAATAAAAGATGTATTATTTATAAAAGTAAAGAACAAGACAAAAAAATTAAATGCTAAAAATCAGAAATCCTTAAGTAAATTATAGCACATCTTATATGATGGGCTTTTATTACTTTATTAAAACTTTTCTTGAAGAATATTTAAATATTTGTGAAGTATCCACATTACATACACTGTGCCTCTCACTGTATCTATACATAGATGTGGAAGTATTTCTCCCGAGTGAGCTGAAAGAAAAATGGCAAAATGTTTTATTTAGGTTGTTTACAGGTGGTAGGACTTTGAGTGAAATTCCTTTTGTTTTTTGTATTTATCTTTATTTCCCCAGCTGTCCACAAACAGCATAAGTTATTTTAATAAGCAGAGAAAAGTTCATTTCTAAAAACCCTCTTGATGTATATCTTTTTTTCTTTCACATGGAAACCTTTTAAAGAGTGCCTCTCTTACATCACTGAAAATGTCCTCATCCAAATAGGGTGGTGGCCAGATCTGGCAAATACAAACACAGAATGCCCAGTTAAATTCTAGTTTTAGATGAAAAACAATTATTTTTAGTGTAAGTATGTCCCATGAGCATCTTGGATATACTTACACTAAATATATATGTTGCTATATCTTTGTTCATCTGAAATTCGGATTCACCTGGGGCTTCTGAATAACCAACCCCACACCAGCTCGGCAAAGGCCCCCCTACCGCCCAGTCCAGTCCTGTCTGCCAGGCACCTGCACTCCAGGGGCCGTGCCCGGGGTGAATGACTGCCGGCCTCCATGATGCCCCCTCACCTCATCTCTCTTCTCCCTGGCCCTGCTTGGCCCCCCAATGACCCTCTGCCTCTTTCCTCAATCCCTCCTCTTCTCTCTTTTGGGGGCACTTTCAGCAGGAGACCAATACTTTGTTTAGGTGACTAGTTTTCTTACATAGAGAGAGAAATTAGGCAGTGGAATTAATAGAACTTGGCCTACTGTTCAGGTGGGGTTGAGTGGGCAGGTGAGGTTTAGAGCAAGGTTTCAGGCTGGCACTCGGGAGGCCATGGTGCCCTGTGCTGACCGAGGGGCTGCAGGGTATGAGGACAGTCCCTGAGGAGGGTGCATCTGGCTGTAGACTCAATGGTCAAGGTACCTGACGTTGTCCAAAGAAGATGCTGCCTGGGAAGATGTACGCAGGTCTCCGTGCCTCCACATGGACTGCTCCCTGACCGGCCCACCCCCTGGTGGCCCTCCTGCCCCAACCCCTTTCCTCCTCCACCACCATCTCCGTAAACCACATGCACACCTGAAGACGCAGGGCAAAATTCACCTTCCCTGGGAAACCTCCCCTGTGCCCTTCCAAGCTCTAAAGACGTAGGGCCTTTCCTTGGGGGCCTCGCAACAACAGCGAATCCCACTCTTCTCAGTGCTTCGCTGTTTACTGCGGTGCTCCCTACGCACTGTGATGTCCTCCCAGTGAGGACTCACAGCTGACAACATGTTCTGTCCCAGGCACCTTCCATGTGCTTCTACAGGGTTGAACTCAGTAAATGTACAGTTTGTAGGGCTGTCAGGCTTCAACACTTCAACTCCATTTCTTTCTCTCAGTTATTTTTATGAAAACATAAGCTAGCCTGATCCTGGAAAATCATATGAAAAGTAAACAACTACTAACTCATTATGTTGAGAGGAAATTGACACACAGTCATGGAGAAGTGCATAATTGTCTGTAATTTTTACCATATCAGCAAGCTCCAGTGACACAATAAACATAATTCTCTCTTAACACTAAATAAGGTAACAATCAGGGTCCCCTCGAGAAACGTCACCCCAAATTAAAATACTCCAAGCAGGGATTCATGAAGGGACTGCCTACAGAGGCAAGGGCGGGGGAGCCACCAGGGATGTGTAGCAGCCCTGACCCCCAGGATCACTCCTCCCACCCCTGGCCTGAAGGGGAGGGGAGGGCCGGGGGCCTGGCGGGCAGAGCCGTCCAGAGAGCGCCAGGAGGAAGCCCTGGCACCACTCAGCTGGTCCCAGACTTCTGGAGCATTCTAGCTCCCTTCACCCTCATGAAACTTAGGAAGCACTCCAAACAGCTCCTGCTTATGTGACTTACATCTATCAATATTCACCATGTCAGATCAAACACTTATTTTTAAAGTATTTATTAGTGTATTTAAATAACAACAGCAGACATGGTAACATAACGCTACGGTCTGAATGTTTGCATCCCCCCTAAATTCACATGGCGAAATCCTAACCCCCAAAAGTGGTGGTAATTAGGAGTTGGGGCCCTTGGGAGGTCCTCAGGTCATGAGGGTGGAGCCCCCATGGATGGAATCAGTGCCCTTATCAAAAGGACCCCGGAGGGCTCGCTCACGCCATCCGCCACGTGAGGACGCAGCGAGGAGGAGCCATCCGTGAGCCAGGAAGAGGTTCCTCGCCTGAAGGCGGCCGTGCCAAAGCCTTGACCTTGGACAGCTCACCTCCCTGGAGGTGAAAGTTCCACCTCTATCATTTACAGGGCCCCCAGTCTGGGATTTTATTATAGCAGCCTGATATATGAAGGCACAGAATCTATATATTTTTATGAAAAATAACTGTTTAAAAAAATACTGAGAAAGTGGCATCGTTTTCCATCTTTCAGATTCCTTTAACACCTGGCTTAGCAGAACATAGAGCTGCTTATGTTCAGTCTGATGCAATATCACAGGCTCTGGGAAGCTCCGCCACACCCTGAGAGAATAAGAGTGAAAAGCGCAAGTATCGCCTCACTGGCATGACGAAATTAGTGTTAACCTCGCAGGCCCCGGAAGGACCTTGGGGCCCCAAGGATGATGACTGACAGCTGCTACTAGACATGGGCTCCTCAAGGCAAGGACTATGCCCAAGACACCTGCATGTTCCCAAACATATGTGATCACACAGTAGCTTTCTAATAAGTACTTGCTGAATAAATCGTAGACCAATGTTTTAGCAGTTAAAAGCATTTTTCATAAAAACAATATAGTTTCATCTAACCTTTTAATAGTAATATTGTGATTGATTGCTGTTTCGCTCCATTGTCCCTAGTGAGCCATCGAAAAGTTAAATGGTTCTACTGATGAGTACTGACCGAGGTTTATTGCCTTCTTTTAAGAGCTGACCTAAGGGCAGGATGCGTGGGGTGTTAGGCGATGTGGAGAAAACTGCTGGGCTGGAAGAAACTGGATTCCAACCCAGTTCTGACCGAGCAGACTGGGTGGCCAGAGGCAAGTCAAGCACAGCTTCATTTTCTGGCCTCTAAAATAAAGCAGCTGAACTCCGTGATCTGTGGTCCATTTGACCTCTGCTGTGTGTGGCTCTGATTTCTATTCCCTCCTCAAATCACCATCTCTGTGGTCAATCAAAGGCATGTCCCCTTAACCCTCCAATACTCAAGTTTGTCACATTTTCAAATTATTGCTTGACTTCCTTCAAAATTATCTATCTGAAGGAAAGAGAAACATTTCTTTGGGAATTTTTGTAAGTGAGTCTATCTCAGGAAGATCTTCTTTTGAACCCTAAGCAATAGCATTCTTTTCCTGCCAAATTCAAATGCCATTTGGAAGAGAGTGAAAAGATTATGAGCTGAGTTATGAAATCCATTTCTTACTTAGAAAAGCTACTTACAAAAAAAAAATTCAGAACTATTCTTCAGTTAATTCAGATTTACTGGACCTGCACAGTCCATACTTAACAAACTAAATGAACTCCAAGAGGAAGAATACACAACATCCACACTTAGAGTCTTACTGATGACGACACACAATCATTTCACCTATTTCTTACCGTATCCAGAGCAGCAGCGTGGGGCAGGCCCCAGAGGGCGCATGCACCCACCCAGCACCGACCGGCCCCCCAACGGGCTCCAGGCCTCGGGCGGAACTGTCCAGGGCTCCACATGCCGCTTCCCCCCAGGGCCACCTTGCCTGTCCTGGTCTGACTGTGTGTGCCTGATGCTGACCTTGGGGCCCACATCCGCCTCCCCTTCTGCAGGGGACATCAGCCCTCCACTCTAGCTCCACCCTGCTGCTGGGCCAGGGACTCCCCGGAGGGCAGGGAACGCCTGCTTTCTGTCACCAGCACGCCTTGTGATGTCACTTGCTTTTGGCAAGTCATCACCTCTAGGCTTCGCCTCTGTCACGCGTGCAGTGGGACGAGCATGCGCAGACTGATGTTCTCGCCCACTAGCATGGCTGGCTGAGAAGGTGACTGGCGATAGGCAAAGCGCTGCACGAATGTGAATCCCTGTTTTCCTCGGCTCCTCGGGGAAGCCTCGTACCCGCCCTCTCATCTAAGGAACACTGAAGAAGCGGGAAGCACGGTCTTTCCCCTTGACTCACACAGCTGTGGTTCTGCCCTCCTAGCACACGGTCTGGCCTGCGGGGCAGCGAACGCCGCACGTAACTTTGAATGTCCATCCCCTCGGCCTTGGAAACCTGGGGCAGCTCTGAGGTCGCTCAAGGCTTGCAGACAGCCCTCTGGCAAGTAGGGATTTGACGATGGATGTATGCGTCTCGGGTCACACGGCTGGAAGCCAGGGCATGAGGCACGGGGCGAGGCTCTGCAGTGAGCACTCCTCGGGAGAAACTCAGCCAGGCGCCGAGATCCGCCAGGCTGGGAAGGCAGAGCCCGAAAGTCCACAGCCGTCAGGAGTCTGCCCTTGCCTGGGGCCTGTCCTCCCCTTCAGAGGAGGCACCGTACTCTGCTTATGAGAGACATTGCTTTGCAGGCTTGGGGGAACCTCCCCGAGTGTCCACAATTTCCCAGCCACTGACACTCTGAGGGCACTTAGAAGTCCCTGATGCTTACCATCTGTACACATTCACTGTGGCCCACCATCACTGTCAGATAAGGCAAGCAAACCCATTTACCAACTCCCATGGACAGAGAACTGGGTCTATTCCATGAGAGAGCGGGGCATGCAGCTGTTAAGGAATGTGCGAGCTGCAGGTTGAGCCTCCCCTTGAACATCTGTTCCCTGGGGACACATCTGTGTGCACGGCCTGGGATGAAGAGACCCCGTAATGCAGAGTTCCACGGTCTTTACATCTTTAAAAGCTCAGGCCACTGCACTACGCCAAAAATAAGGGACCTGGAGCCCTGAAAACATTCCAACTTCACCCCTGAGTGTTGATTCTATCTTTGACCCCAAAACCAGCTACTAAAGTTTTGCATATTGTTTGCTGAACCTATAAGACATTTATTTCCTCTGAAAGAAAACTATAGAGTCAAACTTACAGAAGTAAAACATTATTCTCCCTATAACTTCTCCCAAGTAGTTTAAATAAAGCCCCAAATCTCAGACCGTATCCTAGGAGACATGCTACTCTTGTAGCACTAAGATGTTTAGGACAACAGTGACTACATGACACGGTTTGTCACAAACAAGGATCACAGCTTGCTTACAGCTGCCCTCTTTTCATATGTACAGGTTATGCTGCAGTTAACTTTGCATTTCAACTTAGAGTGTGGTGTGTGGTTTTGTTTTGTTTGTTTTTATGAATCATTCCCTTGTGAAGTCTGGGAAGGTGTGGTAAAACCCAAAATGACTATAGACGCTTATGAATGAGTACAGTGTGATGTCTGATCCTAGAGATGGTTGGTGGTGAGGATACATGATTGTGGCTTGCAGGCTACAAAAATCCACGGGGGGAAATGCTTCTACAGTATACATACAACTGGAGCACAGAGTAGAGTTTCAGTAGAGAAATTACATTATGGTCAAGTAAAGCATCCTCTATTGCACTGATCGCAACTAATTAAAACCACTTCATTAAATATGTTGTCATTTAAAGACAACGTGTAAATTTTGACTTTTGGTAGCAAAGAGCCACAAGTGAGGACTTAAGTGTTTACTGTACATGTTTAGTGTAAATCACGTATGCATAAAACATCAGGGGTGTTATTGGTATTCCAGGTTAAGAGCTCCAGGCTTTTCCTGGGCATCCCCCTGCTGGAAGGCACAGTGCCACACTCTCTGGGGAGCGCAATGCTGAGCACGATGTAGACTTCGCCCCTGAGACCATTCCAGACTAGCAGAGAGAAGGCAAAATGAAAAGGTGCTAATGAGAGGCCCAGGCATTGTGTGAGAGATGATGGGAGGATTAAACCTGCCCCAGTTGTGTCAGAAAGGGTTTCAGATGAAGAGAGGGCTTTGAAAGGGGCCTACCATGGGGGGAGGCAGGGGCAAGTGGTGGAGCGGGGGTGCACAGAGGCTCATGGTGCGTGCAGAGAAGGCAGGAAGTCCGTTTTGCCGGAGTTTAGACCAGACACAGGCTAGGAGGGAGTGTGGCAGAACTTTCTGCATGGGCCTGGAGACTGTACAGCTTCCAGTATGCAAGATGAATCAGCTCTAGAGACCTGTTGGGCAGTATACAATTGTTAACCTCTGGGTAGCTGTCCTGTACTGTGCATTTAAAATGTTAATAGAATAAATCTCAGTTTATACTCTTACCACAAAACAAAGGGCAGAGGAGGCTCTTGGAGGTGATGGGCATGTCTGTCACCTTAATGTGTTGATGGCATCATAGTTTATGCAAATGTCCGAACTCATCAAACTGTGTATGTTAAATATATATGCTTTCGTACATGAATTTTGTATATCCCAACAAAACTTTTGAGAGCATTGAGAACACCCATGACGATCACATCGGTCAGCTCTTCCCCAACACAAGACGTGATCTGCTTGGTCACTGCTTCTACTTAAGATGCTTCTAGTCTTAACAGGTGTAAAAAATAATCACAAAGCAGTTGTAAGTTACAGAAAAATAGGAAATCAAGGGTAATTTTAGTTAGTTTAAGGCTCTATGTTCAGATATGGAGAATGAAACTCTTCTTTTGACTATGAAAACAGAAGCACACAAATTTTGTTCATAAAAAAGCAGACAGGTGTCCCCTATTGAGCAAATACTTACAGAATGTCATTTATGGGGCCCCTGGGGTGTCCACCTGTACCACACAGCTCTGAGGTCACAGGGCAAGGAGGGCTGCAGACTCAGTGAGGGTGCCTTCCCTCATCCATCCTCACAACAGCCCTTCCTTCTGAATTAGGGCAGCCCCCTGCCTCAGGAATGAGTTCCTCCTGTCGGAAAGAGCCCAGATCAGTAAGTAAGGGGATCAGAGGAAACCCCTGGCCAGCACTACTTTCCGCTGGGTCTGACCTTGCTTTTCCCGGGCCCCACACAGTGGCAAAGAAGAAATGACTAAGGAAGTGCCGTTCCGCCCCCCATGCAGCACCAAGTGGGAGCAGGGCCCCGGCCCGCCTGTCCAGGCAGCCTTGGTGGTGGCACATGCTGGATCCGCCTGACAGTGGCCCCGCCCAGACGCACTCTCTGGGGAGAGTGCTTGGGAGTCAGGCCAGGCCTTGGAGCATCCTCCAGGCAGCCTGTGTGCCCAGCTCTGTTCTCAGGACCATGGACAGTGACCACCAGGCTGATCTAAGGCTGGTGATGCTGCGGCTGGTACCTCAGGTCCTGCTGTGGTCGGTCCCGGTTCTGAGAACTGACCAGGCGGCAAAATCTAAATCTAGGAGCAGCTGGATCACAGAGCCCCAGAAATAACGCCTTCTAAGCCCTACATCATATTCATGCACTACCCCTCACATGCCAGTTGACACTTCGGGAAGACACCCTGCATTATTTTTATAACAGGGTGCCGGATTGGCCCTGCGCCAGCCACACCTGCGTACCCCGGCAATCACTGCCCATGGTCCTGAGATCAGAGCACCTGGCCCCTCGGCAGCCAGAGATCAGAGAGGGAAGTCTCCAGGGGACTTGTCTTCCATCACCCCCTCCCATTTCTTTTTTCATCTAAAAATAAATGTTTAATAATAGGGAAGAAAGATAGAACATATTTAGGCACTGTTAAAACAAAGGAACAATGGAAGAGAATCCTATAATTTTAAACCAGATACAGGAAGAAAAACCACATGTTTATTTTCAGATATTACAGGATATTACCGTATTTAGGAGTTGTGAGTGAGAATTTATGGTAATTGTTTTACTCAAAACTAGCGGGTAGAATGGTCTATTTCTGCACACCAGAATTTCCCTCCACAACTTTCTAAGAATAACACACAAGTTCCGTGAACCAGGATGTATGATACCAGTGTGGACCAGCTCAGCGGCATGCAGAGTATTTGCAGGAGGAGCTGACACCAGCACATGTATACTTCAGTGAACAAAGGCAAAAGGGAGATTTCTGACTTCTCAGTTTCTTGGTACATAAATGCCATTTATTCTGTAGCAGGTGACACCTGAGTTGGGACATCCTTCCCAATAAGACCATCTAACAGTTTCGCTTAATGTGCCTTATTTTGAGGAAAAATTCATCTTTAAATCTCTGCAAGTCTACGATGGGTGTACTGTGAGGCAGAAGAGAGAAGCCTGTTTACTAGGCTCGTCTTCGGTTCTGCAAATACAGGAGGGAAAACAAAAAGGGAACTGGAGAAGATGGGAACTCAGAAATTCATCAGTAACAAGCGGATGTAAATTCAGCTCCGTGATGGGGCAGGTAACATGTACAACTGCATGTCGGGGGAAAGCAGTCAATCCTGGTTGTTCATTTATTTGCAATTAAGCCAAGAGACAAATTTGCAGCAGTTCAGGCCCATAGAACAATTCTGATGGGAAGGAGAACAGAGTCCTGGCACTCAGGGACAAGATGCCACAGAAGGGCTTTTCTCCTTATCACACAAGACCTAAGGCCGATCTTGCACATTTTGAGTTTAGAGAGGATTCGCTGAGAATTACTATGTTCTGCTCTTGTTCTGCGGTAGTGGAAGGTGAGTGTAATTGTACTAAAAGGACTAGCTGCCACCCATCACCAGCAGAGCCTTCCAGAACATGAGCCCTGTTCATGGGGCGGGGGGGAGGGGGGGGATGGGCTTCAGCCCCTTAGTGGACATGCAGAGAGCCTGTGACCTCTGCAGCCTGAGGACTAAGAGAGCAAAGGGGCATCTGAACCCAGGCCCAATAGGTGCTGACATTATTTTGTGAAAATTTGCTAACTCACATGTCTAGTTTTAAAATACTATTCAACTTTTTTTTAAGTATAGGGTACATACATACAATGAAATATTATTAAGCCTTTAAAAAGAAAGAGATCCTGCAACACGGGAGAACATGGATGAACTTGCAGGACATCATGCTAAGTGAAAGAAACCAGTCACAGAATGGCACGTCATCTGCAATTCCACTTAGAGGAAGCACATACAAGGACAAACTCGTGGACTCAGAGAGCAGGAGCTGTCACCAGGGCCTGGGGTGGAGGGAGGCGGGAGGTCACTGACCGAGGGGCACAGAGTCTCAGTCATGCAGGACGAAGACCAGGGAGTCCCCAAGCACTGCCCAGACACGCCAGGCCTGACATCTAAAGGACCTTCTCATAAGCTTCAGATTTTCTTAAGAGTAGAGCATGTGTTAAGTGTTCTCGACATCATAAAATAAAATAGAAAGTGTAGGAGTTATCACATCTGTGAATGATTGATAGAAAGTCTGTGGCAAGTTATCTACCCTGATTCTCAATGGGGGCCCTGCAGCCTTGGACCCCGAGTGTGGCTGAGGCTACGTGGCTCTTTGGCGTGACCCACGCTCTCAGCAAGAAGTCTTTAGGTATTTTTGCCTCCCCCATAAATGAAGCAGACACTCTTTAAAGCTGGTTCCATAAGCAGGTTGGGCCAGAAAGGTTTAGCAGGCTCCCGCCCTGCCCTGCCCAGCCTAAGCCAACCCCTTTTCTTCACGGCACAGAACACATTAGGCTTGGCCGCTGTGACTTGGCCAAAACCACCAGGATTTGAGAGTCTATTTGGTTAATAACTGGGTTTTTTTCTTGTTTCCCTCTTCCCTGGGAATTAGTGCTCCCAAAAGATGGAAATGTTGGTCTGTCTCTCAACACTGCAAAAATGTTCTAACTAAATAATCTTCCTGATGTTAAATCATTCATTTCCTTTCCTTGCTGCTATTCAAAACTCCATAATGGTGCCATGCTGTAAAGAATTCAGAAGATAAATGATATTTCTATTTATCAACAATTTTCACAACTGATTTGGGAATCAGAAAACAAGAAAGCATTCTTATGTTTGCATGTTAGGCCACTGCCATTTTTATTATGCAAGTATGGTTTGATGGTGATATAGAAAATTATACATAACTTTCTGAGTTCTTTCCAAAATAATAATATTACAAATATACCCAGTAGTGGTTTTAAGTTTTTTAAATGTTTTCCATCTACTAACATGGCTTTACTTAAAACCAAATATAGTTTTCAAAACTCTCTTTAATCTGAGACCTGATCACCAATACAGAAACCTAATTTTCTAAACAACAGTCTTTAATTTCAACACTCAGTCTGCTGTTTTAATTAATGAACAGGGAATATAAATAAGCTTGTTAATGTGTGATTTCCCTCATTCAAGTAAATGATGGCAAAATCTACCAGCAGGAGACACCTGGAAACTAAAATTTACTGCACTCCGACATGAACTGAGACTTTACTGAGATAGAACAAGAACCAAGGATTTTATTGTCAAGCAGGGAAAAAGAGGACATAAACAATCAGGCATAATGAAAACGTGGTGATTCTTACGCAATGGCAATTCATTTTTTTAACACTATTAATTTTTAACCTTATTGATTCAAAATGCTTAGGCACAAATCCAAGTTGCCAATGGCCAAAAAGGCCCAAAGTGGGGGGGCTTAATACTGGTACTTAGCATCGGGGCCTCAGGAGCTTCTGTGTAATAGAAAGCTTTTCCCAAGCACGCCACCCTCATGGCGAAAGCCAGAGCAGATACCTGAGCTCTCGCATCCCATGAGGCTGATGAAAGAGCCCTGGGGTCAGGGAGATAGCCCCTTGAACGGATGGAGACTCATTCTCCTGGAATGGGCAATTATAGACCAACTGGTATTCATTGTTCTGATACAGGCAAGTAGTTATTGAGGAATATAATTGCTCTGGACAAAGAAAAGATTAACAGAGGACATGGAGCTGTGAAGATGAAGAAAAATCACCTGGCCACAGGCTACAGTGGATGCTTCTCCCTAGTTTGGTAGTTGGGAGGAAAAGAAAGTCAGCTCAGAGCCCATGACAGTTCACACCTCTGTACAGCACCTACTCATGCCACCGGCTTTCTAAGAAACCAGGCCATCCATCTTCAGACACATACACACACACTCACACATGAGCGTAGAGCTAATTATGTCCAGGTTAGCTGAGTAAATAAATACCTATATGTCTCTCTAATTCTATAACAGGGTTTCAGTTTATCTCAGTAATGCCTTGGTTCATCTTTACAATATCCAAGTTAATGAATCTCCTTCAGTCTCTGTTTCAGCCATTTTTGTGAACTTCATAAACATAAATTAACATTAGTCGAAAGGTTATGGCAAACAGCACCCTCCTAACAAATCTGAATGTAAAGAGTTATTTCATTTCTGAGGGCCCCAACGTACATAGGAAAGGAAAGTGAAATCTAAATTTATATGTGGTTTCAAAGATTTCATTTGGAAAGCTCAAGTTGTGGGCATGTATCTGCTTAAGGTAAGGGAGCAGAACTGGGAGACCTGTTAGTTTCCTTCAGGCTCCATGAGTCTTATAATTACTGAAGGCTCCTTGCCCACGTTCTTCATCATTTTATGTGACCTTACCTTCAGGAAGCCTGCCTTTAACACCTGCTGAGCAAATGTCAATGAAGACTTAGGACATGAAAATTCACTTATATCCAGGATAGGAAATCTCTGGTCAAAGTGATCCCCCATACTAATAACATAAAATCATAGAATATGATGAATTTGCTGTCATCTTTTTAACAAAGTAGGGAAAGCACACAATATCCTATTTTCTTCCTGAGGGGTTATAGGTTTTCTGGAGGGCCACTGGTGCCTTTCAACACCCAAAAACTAAATGACAGAGTCTCTTTGATGTCATCCCTGTGATGTGTCCCTTTGTCTTGTGATGTATGTATTCGCAAGATAGAAGCTCCAGAAAATCCACAAGCCCTGACGGGGGAGTAGATGTCACTGTCATCAGCAAGGAGAGGATAAACGATACCAATATGCATGTCAAAACCCTAACAGGGCATTACAACATTCATCATGTTGCCTGACCAAGAGCTTTTGTCTAAAAATGAATTAAGTATTGATAAGAGGACTCAAACAGGAAAGAATTTCCAGAAGTGACAAATTATTAGTATTTTTTTAACCAGAGACAATCTCATGCAAATATCAGAATATAGAGTCCTTGGTGGTCTAATGACTAGTTACCTCCCCAGAATGATGTGGATTCTTTATTTTTCTTTAGTGAACATAAGTTGAACATGATCATGAAAAAATTGTTTAGCAATACATAAAAGTTTAAACAAATACAAGTCACCTAAAATACCAATACCCTAAAAGAACCGTGATCATTAACATTTGGTGAAGATAATTCATTCCATTCATCTCTCTACAAACACACACACACACAATGGAATTACATCATATATGACTATTTTATTTGTATTTTATTCCCAAAACTTAGGCTGTTTGTATTTTAAAGAAAAGATAGGACACGCTTTGCCAATGTTTTTCTAAGCTGTCATCTATCTATTTATGAGTTTATGTAGTAACTTTCTGTTAGGGCATCTGGATTTCTTGTCTTCCTTAGAAAGTATCCTCACTGGCTAGTCATCTAAATTACTTAATGATTTTAGTGCATTTTTTTCATTTGTGTTTTGACTCCTTCTGAAATTTTCTTTTTGTGTATGAGGCAAGTATCTTATTTTCTTCTTGATAAATTTTCATTTGTACTAGCAACATTTATTAAACACACAGCAATTGAATTGAAATAGCAACCTTGTCACATATTGGATTCCCCTGGGTCTGGAATCTATTTATAATTCTCTGTAACTTTTCTTCTATTTGGCGCTGTGTAATACATTTTAATATCTAGCATTGTTTTCTTCTATAGGGACTTTTTATCTAATTAAGACTGTGGTTCTAGTTAGCATTTAATTTCCTATAATATATAAATTTTAGAGGGATTTGTTATTAATGATTTTCAGTAATTAAACATTTCTAAACGTGGTCAAGTATATCTTTGTGCTCATTGAAAATTTTTTTCATCCCTTAAAAATATATCTATTTTTCATGTAGATTTCTTATTAAAGCAATTCCTGAATACTTCATAGCTTTTGTTGTTATTGTGAATTGAATTTTTCACATTTCCATGTTTAGCTAGTAATTATGAAGTTAAGGAACAATTAATTTTTTCTTTAAGGTATTATTGATATACACTCTTATATGAAGGTTTCAAATGAGAAAACAATGTGGTTACTACATTTACCCATATTATCAAGTCCCCACTCATACCCCAATGCAGTCACTGTCCATCAGTGTAGTAAGATGCAACAGATTCACTGTTTGCCTTCTCTATGCTACAGTGTTTTCCCCGTGATTCCCCACACCATGTGTACTAAACATAATACCCCTCAATCCCCTTCTCTCACCCTCCCCACCCACCGTCCCACAAACCTCCCCTTTGGTAACCACTAGTTCCTTCTTGGAGTCTCTGAGTCTGCTACTATTTTGTTCCTTCAGCTTTGCTTCATTGTTATACTCCAAAAATGAGGGAAATCATTTGGCACTTGTCTTTCTCCACCTGGCTTATTTCACCGAGCATAATATCCTTCAGCTCCATCCACGTTGTTGCAAATGGAAGGATTTGTTTCCTTCTTATGGCTGAATAGTACTCCATATGTACCACATCTTCTTTATCCATTCATCTGCTGATGGACACTTAGGTTGCTTCCATATCTTGGCTATTGTAAAAAGTGCTGCAATAAACATAGGGGTGCATATGTCTTTCAATCTGAGAAGTTGTATTCTTTGGATAAATTTCAAGGAGTGGGATTTCCAGGTCAAATGGTATTTCTATTTTTAGTTTTTGAGGAACCTCCATATTGCTTTCCACAATGGTTGAACTAGCTTACATTCCCACCAGCAGTGTAGGAGGGTTCCCCTTTCTCCACATCCTCGCCAGCATTTGTTGTTCTTGGTCTTTTGGATGGTGGCCATCCTTACTGGTATGAGGTGATATTTCACTGTGGTTTTAATTTGCATTTCCCTGATGATTAGTGATGTGGAGCATCTTTTCGTGTGTCTGTTGGCCATCTGAATTTCTTCTTTGGAGAACTGTCTCTTCATATCCTCTGCCCATTTTTTAATCAGGTTATTTGCTCTTTGGGTGTAGAGGCATGTAAGTTCTTTATATATTTTGGATGTTAACCCCTTGTCGGATATGTCATTTACAAATATATTCTCCCATACTGTAGGATGCCTTTTTTTTCTGTTGATGGTGCACTTTGCCATACAGAAACTTTTTAGTTTGATGTAGTCCCATGAGTTCATTTTTGCTTTTGTTTCTCTTGCTCGAGGAGATGCGTTCAGGAGGAAGTCACTCGTGCTTATATTCAGGAGATTTTTGCCTATGTTGTCTTCTAAGAGTTTTATGGTTTCATGACTTATATTCAGGTCCTTGCTCCATTTCAAATTTACTTTTGTTTATGGGGTTAAACAATAATCCAGTTTCATTCTCTTGCATGTAACTGTCCAGCTTTGCCAACACCAGCTGTTGAAGAGGCTGTCATTTCCCCATTGTGTGTCCATGGCTCCTTTATCATATATTAATTGACCATATATGGTTGGGTTTATATCAGGGCTCTCTAGTCTGTTCCATTGGTCTATGGGTCTGTTCTTGTGTCAGTACCAAATTGTCTTGAGTACTGTGACTTTGTAGTAAAGCTTGAAGTTGGGGAGCATAATCCCCCCAGCTTTATTTTTCCTTCTCATGATTGCTTTGGCTATTCTGGGTCTTTTGTGGTTCCATATGAATTTTAGAATGATTTTCTCTAGTTCGTTGAAAAATGCTGTTGGTATTTGGATAGGAATTGCATTGAATCTGTAAATTGCTTTAGGCAGGATGGCCATTTTGACAATATTAATTCTTCCTATCCATGAGCATGGGATGTGTTTCCATTTATTGGTATCTTCTTTAATTTCTCTCATGAGTGTCTTGTAGTTTTCAGAGTATAGGTCTTTCACTTCCTTGGTTAGGTTTACTCCTAGGTATTTTATTCTTCTTGATGCAACTTTGAATTGAATTTCTTCCTGATTTCTCTCTCTGCTAGGTCATTGTTAGTATATAGGAATGCCATAGATTTCTGTGCATTAATTGTGTATCCCACAACTTTGCTGAATTCATATATTAGATCTAGTAGTTTTGGAGTAGATTCTTTTGGGTTTTTTACGTACAATATCATGTTATCTGCAAACATGGACAGTTTAACTTCTTCCCTGCCAATCTGGATGCCTTTTGTTTCTTTGTGTTGTCTGATTGCCATGGCTAGGACCTTCAGTACAATGTTGAATAGAAGTGGGGAGAGTGGGCATCCTTGTCTTGTTCCCGATCTTAAAGGAAAAGCTTTCAGCTTCTTGCTGTTAAGTATAATGTTGGCTGTGGGTTTGTCATATATAGCCTTTATTATGTTGAGGTAGTTGCCCTCTATACCCATTTTGTTGAGAGTTTTTATCATGAATAGATGTTGAATTTTGTCAAATGCTTTTTCAGTTTCTATGGAGATGATCGTATGGTTTTTCTCCTTCTTTTTGCTGATGTGGTGAATGATGTTGATGGATTTTTGAATGTTGAACCATCCTTGCATCCCTGGAATAAAACCTACTTGATCATGATGGATGATCCTTTTGATGTATTTTTGAATTCGGTTTGCTAATATTTTGTTGAGTATTTTTGCATCTGTGTTCATCAGGGATATTGTTCTGTAGTTTTCTTTTTTTGTGGTGTCTTTGCCTCGTTTTGGTATTAGAGTGGTGCTGGCCTCATAAAATGAGTTTGGAAGTATTCCCTCTTCTTCTACTCCTTGGAAAACTTTAAGGAGGATGGGTATTAGGCCTTCACTAAATGTTTGATAAAATTCAGTGGTAAGGCTATCTGGTCCAGGTGTTTTGTTCTTAGGTAGGTTTTTGATTACCAGTTCAATTTCGTTGCTGGTAATTGGTCTGTTGAGATTTTCTGTTTCTTTCTGGGTCAGCCTTGGAAGGTTGTATTTTTCTAGAAAGTTGTCCATTTCTTCTAGGTTATCCAGTTTGTTAGCATATAATTTTTCATAGTATTCTCTAATAGTTCTTTGTATTTCTGTGCTGTCCGTAGTGATTTTTCCTTTCTCATTTCTGATTCTGTTTATGTGAGTAGACTTTCTTTTTTTCTTGATAAGTCTGGCTACGGGTTTATCTATTTTGTTTATTTTCTCGAAGAACCAGCTCTTGCTTTCGTTGACCCTTTCTATTGTTTTATTCTTCTCGATTTTATTTATTTATGCTCTAATCTTTATTATGTCCCTCCTTCTACTGACTTTGGGTCTCATTTGTTCTTCTTTTTTTAATTTTGTTAATTGTGAGTTTAGACTGCTCTTATGGGAATGTTCTTCTTTCCTGAGGTAGGCCTGTATTGCAACATACTTTCCTCTTAGCATGGCCTTTGCTGCGTCCCACAGATTTTGTGGTGTTGAATTATTGTTGTCATTTGTCTCCATATATTGCTTGATCTCTGTTTTTATTTGGTCATTGATCCATTGATTATTTAGGAGCATGTTATTAAGCCTCCAGTGTTTGTGGGATTTTTCATTTTCTTTGCGTAATTCATTTCTAGTTTCATTCCTTTGTGGTCTGAGAAGCTGGTTGGTAGTATTTCAATCTTTTGAATTTACCGAGGCTCTTTTTGTGGCCTAGTATATGATCTGTTCTTGAAAATGTTCCATGTGTACTTGAGAAGAATGTGTATTCTACTGCTTTTGGGTGTAGAGTTCTGTAGATGTCTGTTAGGTTCATCTGTTCTAATGTGTTGTTCAGTGCCTCTGTCTCCTTACTTATTTTCTGTCTGGTTGATCTGTCCTTCATAGTGAGTCTTGTGTTGAAGTCTCCTAGAATGAATACATTGCATTCTATTTCCTCCTTTAATTTGGTTAGTATTTGTTTCACATATGTAGGAGCTCCTGTGTTGGGTGCATAGATATTTATAATGGTTATATCTTCTTGTTGGATTGACACTTTTATCATTATGTAATGTCCTTCTTTGTCTCTTGTGACTTTCTTTGTTTTGAAGTCTATTTTGTCTGATATAAGTACTGCAACTCCTGCTTTTTTCTCCCTATTAGTTGCATGAAATGTCTTTCTCCATCCCTTCACTTTTAGTCTGTGTATGTCTTTGGGTTTAAAGTGAGTCTCTTGAAGGCAGCATATAGATGGGTCTTGTTTTTTTATCCATTCAGTGACTCTATGTCTTTTGACTGGTGCATTCAGTCCATTTATATTTAGGGTGATTATGGATAGGTATGTACTTACTAGCATGGCAGGCTTCAGATTTGTTGTTACCAAAGGTTCAAGGTTAACTAAGGAACTATTGATTTTTATATGTTAATCTTATATTTGTCTTTTAAAATCAAGTTTTCTGGATTTTTCTTTTATAAAATCACTCAAACCCAGTAAAATATTTTACTTTTTATTTCCATATTCAAGAAGCAGGAGTGCCCAAAATAGACCCTGATACTGGTTCTAGGGTCTCCCCTTCTCCCCACAGAAGGAGCTGCCCTCAGACTTTCTCTGGCTGACATCATGGCCCTAGGTGCCCAGGTCCACACTGTCACCAAGCTCCACGGGTGCGAGGCAACTGGCTTCTCAGAAACCACTGCAGATCTCCCTCACTCCACATCCAGATTGCTTGCTTTCAAACCACCCTTGTGTCCTTCCACTCACAAAGCTACTTTCTCCAGCTCACCCTCCAGAAAGAGAGTCACAGAGTGGAGTCCCGCTACCGCAGTGGAGCATGCTGCACTAGGTGGTGCCCTAGGCCCCTCACAGCTCTCCATGGTGACCAACTGGCAGGCTGCGTGCATCTCTTTCTCACAAGCTTTGAACTTGCCCTTTTATCAGTAAGACATATTCCTGCACCAGTGTGATGTAGTGGGATTCACCTTGACCACCTCCTTCAAGGAGGCGCTCAGAAGGGCCCTGCTGTGAAGATGCC
The DNA here is from genome assembly GCA_032199065.1 of Smutsia gigantea. Taxonomy (NCBI): domain Eukaryota; kingdom Metazoa; phylum Chordata; class Mammalia; order Pholidota; family Manidae; genus Smutsia; species Smutsia gigantea. Next base: position 58,675 of record JAVSCE010007407.1, on the reverse strand, counting down.
CTGAGCTATTTGCCCACCTTCACAGCAATTGCTTCAGTTTTCTTTCTCCTGTGAAATTTAGACTCTGCAAAACAACTTGAATAATTATGTTTTCATGTATTTATTCATTTTCAGTTATTCATAGAAAAATGAACAGTTTTGTCTCTTACTAGAAATCACTCTATGATTTTACATTTTAGTTACTAACAGTTATTTTTGGTAAGAGATTTCAATATATGTAAGAGGTTTATATTTATTTGTATCTTACTGTGTTTTTATTTTATCAATACAAAAAGTTAAAAGGCATTTTTATTGCATTATAGAAACACTTTCTGATGCCTGCTGACATCATGTTGGCTTTCTCCTACACTTCCTGATGAATTATGCTGATATATTTTGTTTTATTGAAACTTGTTTGCATTCTTTGAATAGACCAAACTTGCTCAGTATATTAGTCTTTTTATTCTATTTTTTAACATTTCATTTAAGATTTTCATATTTCTACTCATAAGTTAGACCGATCTACATTATTTTCTTTGTACTACCTCTATATGACTTGGTATTAATTTTGCAGGCTTCAAAACATAAATTGGGGTCTTTCCATCTTTATGTATAATCTGGGTTAATGTAAATGAGTTTGGAATTATCTTTAAGTGTTGTATATAACTTGGATATGAAACTATTAACCCTTGGGGCCTGATTAATCAAATTTTAACCACATTCATAATATCTTTTAAGGTCTATCCAAATTTCCTTTCTCTTCATTCCAACTTCGGTAATTTATTGTTTACTATAAAATCATCAATTTCCTCTGGTTTAAAATTTTGTTTGCCAATGTATGCACACAGAAATCTCATAATTACTTTCATTTCTTCTGTTTCTCCTTTTTTAATTTCATATAACTTTTACCTTTTTTCTTATCAGGTGTATGTATCTTACTGGACTTTTCAAACAATATATTTTTCATGTATTTATCTTTAGTACATTTTTTCTCAGATATTTCAAGTTTTATTTTTACTAATTCTGTTTTTCTATTTTCTTTTGTTAACTTCTTTCTATGTTATGTTCTCAAATGAGCATAAATCCTATGTTCTTAGTCTGTACTCTTTAGTAATCAAAGCAGTTAGGGCCAATGGTTTCACTACAGCCCATACATTTTTGCGTGGTATGTTCTCCTTTTCATTCTTTTTTAAATTTCTTCATTGATCCCATGTTATTTAAGAGTGTATTTCATATTTTTATTATTGATTTATAATTTCATTTGATTATCAGAGAATGTGTCCTGCAAAGTATCTTGGTTATTTTGGAAAGGTTTCCCTTGTGGTCAATAACCATGTTTTAAATATTTCCCTAGATGTTTAGAAAAAGAAAGCTTCCATAATCCAATGATGTAAATTACATATTCAAATGTTTTTATTATATAATTTCTCTCTGTCCTTTTTTACCTACTACACCTGATTCTTAAAAAAAATACATTAAAATCTCCCACTATTTTAATCAAGTTCTTGTTGCATTTCTTAAAGTTTTTGTTCATTTAATTATTATGCTGATTGGTGTGCATAAATTCAGGAAATTTCTTTTTAATGAATGGCTATTTTATCATTATAAACTGCCCTTCTTGTTACATTAAGTGCTTTCATCCACAAGTTTTACCTTGTCCAATGTGATTACTTCTGCTTTCTGTTTGTTTCCACTGATTCCCTAGAATTACTTTCCCATGCATTTATTTCTCATTTGGCTTTATTCCTCCCATCTTACATGCATTTTACTTTCTGCTTTTCTTGGTCTTTTTCTTCTGTCACAGGCTTGGTCAGTGAATGCTCATGTCCTGACTGTCTATTGTTAATTTGAAAAGCTCTGTGAGCTGCCACTTTGCTACAGGCCACCTCTTATCCAACTCTGTAGCAAGCACACATTTGCTTTTGTTTGGTATCACTCGAAGACCAGCCAGCAGACATTCCGACCACACACACACATACCACTCGCCTGTCACAGTCTGCCCTTCAGCCTGTTGTGTCTGAAGGATTCTTTTGAATATTCCCTCGTCCTCTCCAAATGAGAACTTTTAAACACTCTTTCTTCTAGATCCCACCCCACCTCTCCCAACACCAATGACAAGGTTTGGATGATATAATCTGTTTAATGCTCTTGTTTCTGAACTGTTAATAGATCTTTAAAATTAGATTGTTTCTTCTATTTCAGAATCCTTATTTTACACACCCAGACCTAGTCACCTTCTGTGGTCCATCTACTGGATGTATCTGCTGCAGGACTGGGGGCTAATTTCTGCTGTTCTCTCTCCTTTTAATCCTCTCCCATATTGAAGTTTTTGCAGTGATTCATTTATTGTTAAGTGAGAGTTTATTTTGGGTACTGTCCACAGATAGGGTTTATAGATGATACAATCTCTGAATTCTGAATATTTGTAAATTTCTTTCACCCTGGCAGGTGATGACACCTTTGCTGCATACAGGATTCTTGGAACAGGAGCTTTCTCTTGGAAATCTATATATATTATCTGATGAGTTTCCAGAGCTGCAGATAAGCAGTTTCTAGAGTTTCTTTTGTCCATTGTTAACCTATTCATTCTTTCTTAAAATATGAAGATTTTCTCTTTATCCTTGGGAATCAGAAATTTAACCATAATATGTCCAGGTTCGAGTCCTTTTCATCAGTCTTGGCTGAACTCCAGTAACACATTTCACTCTGCAGCCTCAAGTCCTCCAGCTCACAGAAATTTTCTGCTCTTTGCAATTTAATTAGTGCATTCCTCCAGAAGGGCCTTTCTCACTGATGATTTTTGGGTGTTACACATCCAGGATCAGTCCTCTTAGTCTCTGTATTTTTGTTCTGTGCTTTGAGATCCTAATCTTCTGAGCACTAATCCCACCCCCAACCAGTTTTTTCTTTAATGTCATGTTTTTAGGTCTGGGAGTCTTTTGTGCTATAATGAGTCACCTCATGCATTCTAATTATTTCTGTAATTTTACTTGTCATCTATTTGTCCCTCCACTTGTTTGTCATTTTGTTTGTTTTTATCCACTCACTGGGGTTCAAATAAAGCTGTCAAGGGACTTCAAGCAAGAGCAGTCACCCCTGTACCAAAGTGTATATGTATGTGTACGTATGCATGAGTGCACAGAAATCTGCGTCCTGTCCAGTCGGTGGCAGTGTTCCAGCAGGGAAGCCGAGTCCCCAGGAAGCATCGCCTGTGTCTGGCCTCCTTAGTTTCGTCCTAGAGAAGGATGCACAGGAGAGACTCAGCAGTTCTGCTTCCCAGAAGGGCAGCAGGTTGCTCTAGGGATTCTCACACATGTGAGAGTTCTAGCCATCTTCTGAGAAATCCACAGATGCCGGAAAGACAAGGCTTTCCACATCCATCAAATTTCCATGCCCATGAGCTCTGGTTTTTAATCTCCAGACCCAAAATGGGAATGCCTGTGCCCTGGCAGCGCCTGCACCTCACTCCCTTCTGTCATCCCCTCCCTGATATTTGACTTGGAAAAGGTGGTCAGTAAGCAGCGGGAAAGGAGAGCATTAGGGATACACTCAAATGTCCATCTTCCCCAAGTCCTCAAGGTGCCTATTCTACAAATGCTACATCCCCCACACTTAGACCAATAGGGAATTCACAGCCAGAATACAACAGGCACTGGAAATGGAGTGTATAAATATTGAACTAAAGGGACGATAGTTAAAAACAGAGAGTAAAGATAAAGATAAATAAACCCTTTATGATTTGCCTGGAGCAATTAGGGGAGAAATGTTTTAAAAAAGATCTCTGTGACCTTGCATTTTTGTCATACCTATTTAGGCAATTGTTAATATCTGAAATATGGCAGAGCTACTTATGTCATGCCTCAACTTTGTATTTTATTTTATACAATCCATCTTATATGTCACTTAATTTACTTTAGACCTACAATGTCACTTAATTTCCTGAAGGGCTAAAACTCGGCTGATAACTACTAGAAGAATACTTCTAAGTTATCTACTTTGCAAGAAGACAGAAAAGTCAGGAATACTCTCAGAGTGCTTGTTTTTGCTAGGAGAGCTCATTTCACACCTCAATTCCATCCATGATGTCTAAGTGCTTTTTTAGGAGATAGAAGAGTCAACATTTACTGGAACCAACTAGCATCCTTTGATTTGCATCTGGAATTGACAGAGAAGTCATTTGTCATGAAGAGTAAGTGAAAATTTAATCAATTTGAGATTCCTCACATTTCTTAAGGTTTGAGCTGACATTTTTCTGCATATCTATAGCACAAAACCCTAGATATACTGGTTGCAAGTGATATTTTATGACTTTTCATCAAATAATCAACCCTAGAGGACAACAGGTTGCAAAGTGACCTGTCTCAGCTTCTGTTACGATGGTGAAGAGAGCTGCCCTTCAGCCCCTAGCATCAAATGGCCAGAAAGCTTGTTTCAGGTGTTCATTTAAATTTGAAAAAACTGAGCACATTTTCATTGTTCACAATAGAACAGGGTTCTGTTTTAACCAGAAAAGAAATCCAAGGGCATTCAGGGGACAAGCCAGCAGAACAATACGGCCTCCTGAGTTCCAAGACTGAGTCAGAGCAAGAGAAAGTATGGTCAGTCAAGTGAGAAGCTGAGAAGGTCAAGGTTATAATAAAACCAGAAACACAATAGTTTGACCAATGCGATGGGGTCCTGATCAAGCAGGAAAGATGGCCCGCCACTAGGTTGAAGGCCAAAGCCCAGAAAGGAAAAGCTGGCCAGGAATCCGTGGGCTCAGCACCACGGACAGCTCCAACCGGGCCTTCAGTCATGCCGTCCTGGCCAGCCAGCCTGCTTCTTCACCGACAAAGCTCCAAAGAATTCTTTCTGCGGCCTCCAAGAGTGAGCGCTGGCAAGCTACAGAAGGTCCAGGAAATGGGAGGACCCACGACTGTGAACACTAGACAAAAAGAAAGTCAGGAGAAGGAAATATATATAACAAAGCCTTTTCGTCTTTTAAAATAAGTTCTCCAAGGCAAAGGGGTGCCCTTTTCTCACTCATCATGAACAAATGTTTTTTAATGTTATGCCTTCGTACAAAATAAAGAAGCAACGGACAGCAAAATCTAAGAGGGGCAAGAGCCTCAGGAAGCCCAGGCGGCTGCCGTGGAGATGTCAGACCCTGTTCTCACCCCCTGCCCTAATCTGCTGAAATCCCACAGCCTTGCTTGCTTCATCTCAAGAGCCAGCTATGACTAAACCTGGCAACACTGAGGAGCCTGTGCCTCTGGGGGTTCCTGCCCTAAACCCTTTACTCGGTGCGCTGTGACAAGCACTCATCACTCCGCAGAGGGCAGCACGCTGCAGGGGTCTGTACGTGCTATGACCTCTGCATGACAAAACCCCTTCCTCAGACTCTTTCCTGCCTGCCTTTACCGACCCTTATGGCGTAGACTTCACTGCCCCCAGAAAGTCTGTCTTGATAGGCACGCCTCTTCTGCATTCCTCATTTGGATGTGGTAGCATTCTTTACATGTGGTATGCAATTGCCCTTTGATGGTCAGTCTCTCCTACTGGACTGTCAGCTCCTTGAAAATAAGAATTACGCCTTGTTCACTGCCCTCTGCTGAGCACCTTCCACAGTACCTGCCAATAGGTGTTTATACTTACTGAAGGAATGAACCTTTCTGTCCGTGCAGTGTAGTCTTCCCTTCTACTATAACTATAATTTCATTACTTTTCATACCGTTTCAACACTCCACAGGCAGAAAACACCAATGCACGTGGCTTAAAGTCAGAGCCAAAGTGGGATTTTGGGGGCGTGACTGTAGTAGATAAAACACACTCATTGCCACAGTAATGGGATGCCATCATAGATTTCTCCAACTATAGCACATTCTGTTGCTGTAAAAATTCCTGTGTCCAGTCTGGTTCTTCACATCACCTTGACCTCTCTAAGGCACAACAGTCTTTGGAAATATCATGTACCTTAAGCAAAGCCAAGAAACAGTCTGAGAAATCTCTAAACATAATGGGATTTTTCAAGAACATTGACTTTTGAAAGGTGATATTTTGTCTACCTAAGGCTGTTTCTGTTTAATAAAAAAAAATCTTCTTTCATTTACGATTTATTGTAACACAAATTTTAGTCCTTAATTGCAGGGCATCTGCTACTTGACGTGCACTACCATTTTCAGTGGTTCAGCAAAGTCCTCCATCATGTACTGTATTATCTCACTCATCCAAGGATCTATTTCGATCTTTCACCCACTATTAAGTATAGATTGCATTTTTAAGAAACTTTGTGATACATTAAAAATCCCTGGATCATCTGTAGTTTGCCTCTTCAGCCTCACACCATCCTCAGAGCCTAATAAACTCTCTGGGACTTGTCAACACACAAGTATTAAACAGAGAAAACCACATGACACGTTGTACATGCTGAATTCTGCTGGCAAGTTTCTCTGCATTTCAAGTGGGGACACTAGAAAAGTCAGTAATTTTTTTAATGCCTGCCTTCCAGTACCCATTTCCTCAAGGCACTCTGTTACAATGACTTTTTCTCTGACAGACTGACCTACTAAACTCACAAGACCTAACAATTTACAGGTTACATCAACACGGGCCAAAAAGTGTCATTTCTTATGCCCTGGGCTTCTGTGGCTCATTCACAGATAAGCTCTCGCCCGCCTCCGTATCTTGGCCCAGGCTCTGACCTCTGGTCTCAACCTGAAGACATCTGTGACTGACTGAATTTGTCACTTCCTGTGAAGTGTTTCTTTTACCTGCCTCGATGTGAAGAGAGGATGCAGGTACAAAGTTAGAAAAGAAGCAATGGTTTTTTATTCTTAAGAAACTTATAAACCAGAATCTTAAGATTCCTTCAAAATAGCTGTCATCCTTTACCAAGTCTCTATAATCACCCAAGGAAATTGTAGATTTAAAACAGGTTCAGATGGGTCAGTAATTGAGCAACTTTATTCCTAAATAGTATCTCTCCACAAATATAAATGAGATGATACACAGAAGCTGATATATGATGCTTGGAGTCAATACTCAAAAAAATTCTAGACATTTACCAGCACTTGAAAAAGACTACATGAATAAACAAATAAAATGGAGGGCCACATATTAGATATTGTAAAAGTATTACAGGTTGTATACATCCATTCTGTGTAGAATAGAAACTATTGTAAGAAGGGAAAAATGTTCCTTAAAAATGTGTATATACTTCAGGTTAGAAAATATACATTTGTCTATATAAGATGGGTCCTATTTCAGAAGGATCTACTACATCTCAGGAAGAACAACCAGACACGCGCACTACAATCCAGCTCAGCAGGACGGACACTGCCTCTGGGGACACTGCCACCACCACAGGGCCCCTCACCCGGCGCCCAGGCTAGTGTATGGCACAGAGAGCCCAAATCACATGATACAAAACTGACAGGATGAGGGAGAAATAGACATTCAAATAGTGAGACCTCAGTACCCAAAACTGGATGGAACCATGGGCAATGGATAGAATAACTAGGCAGACAATGACGAGGAAATGGAGGCCTTGGGCCACAGTGTAAACAAGCTTACGTAACCTGTCCGTACAGCACTCCCCCCAATGACAGAACACACTTTCTCCACAAGGAATGGAACTTCTCCAGGATAAACCACATACTGGAACGTTAAACAACTAAATTTAAAGGACTGACATCATATAAACTATGTTCTCTGACCACAGTGGAATGAAATTAGAAAGGAATAAAAGGCACTTGGGGAATTCACAAATACATGAAAATTATGCGTGCTCTTTGGGACGATGGAAACGTTAGGAAACGGATTGTGGTAACTGTCGCACAACTCTGAGGATATACCAAGAACCCCTGAATTGAACACTCTACATGGATGAATTGTAGAGTGAGTTATATCTCAAATAAGCTGTTTATAAAAAAAAGGACATATACTTCAACAAATATACACACATGCCATGCCTGTGGTAATTTAAGTAAATGTGTGGAAAGAAAATTTTATAAAATAAAAAATTGGAAATACAGATTTGCTTGAAAATATCCTTTTAGTTATACAGCTCCTTTGTACATTCAAAATATTTCTATTCAAATATTTTATAACATTTCCCTGACCAGTGTGCATGTCCTGAATGTTCAAAGGTATTTTGATAAGATTAAAGAAATCTTAAATAAGATTCATTCTCATCTGAGTTCATTTCATTCATTCCTTTCAATGACCTTGCCTGACAGCAGGATAACAAAAAGGCCTCAAGACATCTGCGATTCATTCAAGATGCCCCAGTACCTTTAAAAGAATGAAGATCCTATTTTTAAGCTGCACAGGGAAGACTCCTTTACATCTGAGAAACTAAATCTGTGAGCCTGCTACTATTTAGTATGGTAGTCATGACACAGCAAATAACACAATAATAACAGCAAATTAAAAAAAACATGCAGTAATAACAGAGCAAATTTTTGCCTTTTTCTCCCATCAGTGTTTTAAGATTATCATAAAATTTAAACAGAAATCTATGTACAAATAAAATCTAGACAGCAATGTCTAATCTCTCCCAGAATAAAAGCTCAATACATACCAAGCTGTCCCACTTTAAATCCTTTAAAATATCAGTCACCACTGGCAGAAGACACGCAACCATAATAACATAACAGCTGCCACTCATTCAACCCTTTCTGCTGACCAGGCACGAGGCTAGGGTTTTTCATACATTCTCTTATTTAACCCTCAAGGCAACTTTACAAAGTCTGTGTTGCTAACATCCCTGCTTTCCCGATGAAGGCACTGAAGGTCAGAGACGTAAAATAATTTGTCGAGGCCAACATTTTGGCCAACATCAAAAGCAGGTCTTCCTACAGGGCCAGCAGCCTGCATTTATACAGCTGCACCAGTTAGTGAAATACTGAAATAGTTTCATACTGGTTGGTAAATAGCTCCTTTCCAAGCCCTCCCCAGTCCTCTGCCTGCATATTTCACTTCCCAGGGTCCCAGTCACCCCAGCACCTTCTCACGACCCTCCCACCTTCCCACACCCAGAACTAATGACTTGGCCCCTGCTCCATCTCTGCCTTCTGACCGGCTGTGCCCATGCCCCAGCCTTACCAGCTGTGAAATATTTAATATTAGCACCTACCCCATCAGCCGCTAAACTCCACACACCTGTATACTCTTCCCAGAGGTCCTGGGGGGATACAGTTGGCGATGGAGCCCGTGTCCTCTGGGTGCAGCTTCCTCACAGGCCAGGAGTGCAAACCGTGAGTGAGCAGGACCCCAGCTCTCATCCCACGCCACGCAAGTCCGTAAGCCCTTCAGGACAGGCCGCCTTCCCTCTGCAGCACCTGGACCTGCACAAGCCAAGCCGCAAGAGGAAATCAGAATGAAGATATCAGAAAACCACTTCCCGCTAAGGTGCCTCCAGTACAATAGTTACCAAAATCGCCATTACCACCAGGCACTCAGGTGGCTCTTCACGTCTAGCTAAGCAATGGAGCTCTTGCTCATTTCCTTACCGAAGTCATGTGAAACTGGCAAACTTTGCTCTCACTGGAAGGGTGGAGGGCCTGACACCATGTGGTGCGAGCAGCAGGCCCGGCACTCTGGCAAGCTGGGGTGCACCCCGTTTGGTCTGGAAATCCTGCTGCCTTTCTGATTTGAGCAGCGACAGGAAACTGGAGTTGTGGTTGCCTCAAATTCAATTCAGTTCAAGTAAACAACTCAGAAAAAAAGGGAATCTTGTTTGGTTAATTTAGTTACAATTATTCTATTGTCTCCCTTACTTTTCTCCTATTTACTATGTTTACCGTCATAATAAGGAGGATGTACACGAAACAGCTGTTCGATCTAACAGACAACTTCAGTAAACTTGCAGGATACAAAAGCAACATGCAAAGATCAGTTGCCTTTCTTCACACCAACAGCGATCTATCAGAAAAGGAAATCAAGAAAGCAATCCTACTGACAGCGGCATCAAAAAGAATAAGATATGTAGGAATAAATTTAACTAAGGAGGTAAAAGATCTGTACACCGAAAAATATAAAACACTGCTGAAAGAAACTGAAGAAGATACAAAGAAGTGGCACAATATGCCATGTTCACAGATCGGAAGAGTCAGTGTCATTAATGTGTCATGCCTACAAAAATTCCAATGGCATTTTTCACCAAAATAAAAAAAAATACTAAAATTCCTAGGGAACCTAAAAAGACCCTGAATAGCCAAAGCAATCTTAAGAAAGAAGAACCAAGTTGGAGGCATCACACTTCCTGATTTCAAATTATATTATGAAGTCATAGTAATCAAAACAGTGTGGTACTGGCATTGAAATCAGACACACAGATGAATGGAACAGCCTAGAGAACCAGAGATAAACCCCTGTATATACAGTCATCAAATATTTGAAAAGGTAGTATTTGACAATGGTCAATGGGGAAAGGATCATCTCTTCAATAAATGGTGTTGGGAAAACTGGACATTCACATAAAAAAGAATAAAATTGGACCTTTATCTTATACCATAAACAAAAATAAACTCAAAATGAATCATTACTTACACATAAAACCTGAAACCAAAACTCCTACAAGAAAATATAGGGGGAAAGCTCCCTGATTTTGGCCTTGGCAATGATCCTTTGTATACAGTACCAAAAATTCAGACAACAAAAGCAAAAGAAAACAGGTGGGACTACCTCAAACCGGAAAGCCTCCATACAGCAAAGGAAACGACAAAATGAAAAGGCAACCTACAGACCATGTAACTGATGATGGGTCAATATCCAAAATATACACAGAACTCATAAAACCATACAATTGCAGAAAAAAATGACAAAAAAATAGGTCAAGAACTTGAATAGACAATTTTCCAAAGAAGACATACTGATATGTATGTAACATATGTATATATGTATATATAACATGTATATAAAACAGTCCTCAACATGTCTACACATCAAGGAAATGTACATCAAAACCACATGAGATATCACCTCATTCCTATTAGGTTGGCTATTCTTAAAAACCAGAAAAAAAAATGAGTGTCGGCAAAGGTGTGAAGAAAAAGAAAGCCTTGGTGGGAATATAAATTGGTATAGCCATCATAGAAAACAGTAAGGAGGTTCCTCAAAAACCTGAAAACAGAAATACCACATGAAATAGCAATCCTTCTTCGGGTGTATGACCAAAGGAAATGAAATAGTACCTGGAAGAGATATCTGTGCTCTAATGTCCACTGCAGCATTATTCACAGTAGCCAAGATATGTAAACCACCTAAGTGTCTGTTGAGGAATGAATGGATAAAGAAAATGTGGTATGTGTGTGTGTGTGTGTGTGTGTGTATATATATATATATATATACACAACACACAAAGGAGTATTATTCAGTCCTTAAAAGAAAGGAGTTCCTACCATTTGCAACAGCATGGATGTACTTGGAGGCTATTTGCTAAGTGAAATAAGCCACACATAGAGAGGAATAAACTGCATATTCTCATTTTTCTGTGGAACTTAAAAAGTGTGAATACGTAGAGGCAGAGAGTAGAACACTGGTCACCAGGGTGGGAGTTGGGTAAGTGGGGAGATGTTGGTCAAAGTGCAGAGCTGGTTATGTAGGATGGATCCCCAAGTGCCCCTGTCCCTTCCAACCTACTGCCACCTGTGTAACAGCTTATAATGGCCGTCTTCCCTGCGACAGGGCCAGATTTGCAGACCTCTGTCAAGTTCTTTCCGTTATATTCAGGAGCCTCCATGATGCCCTCCTTTTCTTTTTTTTTTAATATATTTTTTTATTTTGGTATCATTAATATACAATCATATGAGCAACACTGTGGTTGCTATATTCCCCCCATTATCAAGTCCCCACCATATACCCCATTACAGTCACTGTCCATCAGTGTAGTAAGATGCTTTAGAGTCACTACTTGTCTTCTCTGTGCTATACTGCCTTCCCCGTGCCCCCCCACTACATTATGTGCGCTAATCGTAATGCCCCTTATTCCCCTTGTCCCTCTCTTCCCCCCACCCTCCCCAGTCCGTTTCCCTTTGGTAACTGTTAGTCCGTTCTTGGGTTCTGTGAGTCTGATGCTCTTTTGTTCGTTCAGTTTTTGCTTTGTTCTTATACTCCACAGATGAGTGAAATCATTAGATACTTGTCTTTCTCCGCCTGGCTTATTTCACTGAGCATAATACCCTCTAGCTCCATCCATGTTGCTGCAAATGGTAGGATTTGTTTTCTTCTTATGGCTGAATAATATTCCATTGTGTATATGTGCCACCTCTTCTTTATCCATTCATCTACTGATGGATACTTAGGTTGCTTCCATTTCTTGGATGCCCTCTTTTTCCAAACTGCAGTTTAAATTCTAAATGCCAAGAGTGGATATTAGACTCCATCCTAACTGTACTAAGAAACTGAGATTTATCTCGTTGTTGCCTCAAGCATTTCCTCTCCACTGTTCTGACTCACAATCTCTAGCTACATGTCATTCCATTCGTCAGCACTCGCTGTCTCCCCTCCTGTAACACGGTGGAACCAGGGGATTTCTGGGATGTCACTGCACCACACTGACTCACTTAGGAAGCAGTAGTCCACCAGGCATGTGACTCACATACGGGAGCAGGATCACAAAGGGTGTGTGCATACTTCTATTTCACTCAGCAAAGGTGCCGCAGCAGACCGGTTGTCAACTTTTGTCTTTGATCTCCAAAAAGCATTTGAAGATTCATTTAAACATCACAGGTAGAGCACATGAATAGAATACTTTCCAACTTCTGCCAACTATTAAGATTTTTAAAAACTGAATCAGGTTATTTCAAATGAATTCACATCTAGGATTAACTGGCTTGCCCCTCCTCAAATTCTTTAAGTCTCTGTTAGAAAACTCTAAGCTGTTCAAACCTTTAAATCAAAACAGGGTTGACTTTTAAATACCTGAAGCTAAAATAAGCTTTGAAAATTTTAGGAAAACCTTTGGCAGCCCATAGTTTAGGCTTAGTTTCATTGAGTCCTCCAAGTTTTTCATTACACCATCAACTCACTTTTTCTCCAGCGTCTTTGTAATACTTTTCCCAGATATAAGCCTAAACCTTAAATTCAGATTTACTGAAGCTTGTGCACACTCTCTAATACACACACACATACACACACACACACACACACAGAAAGCCATACTCACATTCAAAGTCTTAGCTCATATTTTTAATGAAAAGTTTTAGCCTTGATTCTACTGTACACATTTGATATTCTTAAATGTATTATATAATTGGGCACACATTCAAGTATGGGCAATAAATACTGCTTTAACTTTAGCTTCAGTCATCCTGGTCAAAATTAGACTGTGAAATTATTTCTAAGAATTTAACATTTCCTTTCTCAGATAATCTCTTGGGGATCAATAGATTATTTAATCTTGTATTTTAATCTTCTTTTATTCCTCAGCATCTGGATTAAACTATTTCTTTGATAACACAGAAATTATTCCATTGTTCTGTTCTCAAAAGGAAGATTCCATTAAGCATCTCTCTGTACCCAAATGCTTAAAACGGTGCCTAGTTTAGATTAGGTGTTCAATAAATAACTGTTTGTAGCTTGAAGAAATAATTTTAAAAGATTGGTCTTTTCTTCCAAGAAAATAAGCTCTTTCAACCAAAACTATGTAGTAAGAGCATCCAATTACTTTTCTGATGCATATGTGAGAAACTACATCTTCAATAGAAAATATTTAGATTCAAAACACATGTCAACTAATATAGCTTACATATTTGGTATATACCTACCAATAAATAAGAAAATATTTTTGAGTATTGAACATGTTGCCTCAAGCTTCAAAATTTTCAAACTTTCAAACAAACAAAAACCAGTAAACAAAGATTGAAAGTCTGGTGGGGGTGTGAAAGTCCCAAGTTTGTAGGGTGGATTTGAGGTGGTCAAAAAGGAAATAGCATTTTCCAAAATGAAAATATAATCCCCAGAGAACAGCAATATTGGTTTTGGAAAGCGGAGGTTGTCTTTACACAATTTGGCTTCTGTGCTCTAACATTCATACAAGCTAAGGAATATGTATACGCAACTGGTTTTTCTCCTGGTCTGGGAAAGCCACAGTAGGTAAGGAAATAGAGCTTTCAGGAAGGCCCGCCCTGACAGGAACACCGTGCTCTGCCTGCACTGGAGTCAGCATGGTGCTGCGGAGCGGCCCCTCTCAGTTTTAGGTTGCTATAGCTGAGTGTACATTGCAGGAGTGTTTTCAAAAGTAATTTATTGTCAATTATGGCATAAAATTGCTGGTGATCACTGAAGGTCTAATTTACTCATTTCAATGTGTGATTAGTCAATCACTGACACCCCATTTCACATCGCTGAGCTCAGATCCTGGAGGATAAGGGGATTTTCATTCCACTCTGGAATGATTTCTTTGGTCATCCGAGATAAAGGTGATGTGTTCTGGAAGACAGCAGCCAGTCCTCCTGAGGAGACAGGCTACAAGTCCAAACAGATCCATTCCTCAAAATGCCCAGCTGGTCTCCTTGCTCCACCCTGCCCCTCCCCACCTAGAGAGACAAGGAAGAGGGGGGCTGTCAAATCCTTCCCCCCAGATCCCTGGGCAGCCATCAACCTCAGAGCCCCACAGCCCACACCCGCCAACCAGGCCCAGCCCCACAGAAGCCAGCTGGACCCTGCCTCCCCCTGGATGGACAGTTACTCAAAATCTGCAGCATAATGTAAATGACGCTGGGCAGGCAGGTGTGAACCTCTTAGCCCCTGGCGTGAAACAGGTGCTCAGTAAGAGGCATGCATATATTATGTAATCTTGGGTACCTGATGTAACTAAAAGAATAGCATATTTCTGATTAAGAACAAAGAGGGATAACATGTAAACTATACTTCAATTAAAAAGAGAAGAGAAAAAGGCGAGATAAAAAACCCACCTCCCTCATGAAAAGGATGTGCCCTTCATCTCACTGAAGCCTTTCAGAGAAGTGGCCCTGAGGAAATGGGGAGCAGGACCTGACGTGCAGCCTGGACAGGGCAGAGTGACACCCTGGAGGTTCAACCCCCAGGGCGGGCTGCACAGAGCAGGGTCCTGGGGCAGCAGGCGGGAGCAGGGCCACCCTCGTGACGCCCTGAGTCTGCTGTGCTACCCGGGAACTCAAGGGCATTGCCCGGAGTGCGTCTGCTCAGGGTGCTCACCTCCAAATAGCCCCTCGGTACAATTGTTTAAAAAGAGTCCCCGTGGAGATTTAGAATAGGTTTGAAGGCCCTTAAAAGCTCTGCAATAAAGAAATTTGTTTTACTTTGTTCAGTGGAGCATGTTCCAAGTGTTTTCAACCACAGAGATCTTTTAAATCCTAATACCTATTAGCATTCCACAGAATTGCATTTTGGAAGTATCCAAGGAGGCTGTTGGTAGAACACATCAGGCCTTTAGATAGGAAAGAAATTACATCTGCATTTTCACACACCACTAACTAAAATTCGGCATTTCTTTCAAATACGGCTGCAGGCAGGCCGCCCAGGTGAGCAGTACCTGCATGCCTTTGCCGCCAAAAGAAATCCCTCATTTTTCATTTCACATTACAATTGTTGCGGATATCATTCTTCACTACTTCTAAATGACTTCAGTCATTGATGCCTGCCAGATGTCATTTAATTCATTAAAGCACATTAGTATATCACAGACTTATTTTTTAGTAAATAACTGCATTTCAACATAATTTGTTTCCTTTGTAAACTTGATGTCGTGTGCTTTAACAAAACATCATTCTAAGAAGGGGCCCATGGACTTCACCTGATGGCCAAAAAATCCCCTTTCCACTCGCTCTGAATGGGCTGCAGAGGCAGGCCAAGTTGATCACAAAGTACTGTTTTCTTAAAAGCTGCCCATGGAAACATGGGACCAGCGTGAGGCAAGCAAACAAGGACACTGGGGTCTGTAAAGAGCGGGCGGGAGGCGGGGGGAGTGCACTGTGAGAAGGTGAGGGAGGGGTGTGCCATCAGGATAGGGTTACAGGGCCACCCCCCAACTATCCCTGGCAGGTGTCAAGGTCCAGAGCAGGGGCACTGCAGGCCCCACACCCTGCCTATGAAAGAAAATGTGCAGAACGGAGGCACAGGAGCCCTTCGGTTGCATTTCTCTCTCTAATTCTAAGTTACACAGGACAGTGGAACTCTCAAGGACCATCGGAGAGAAAATGTGGGGAATGCACGGTCACAGCACTCCCTCCAGGGGGCGTGTGAGCAGCTGAGGACGAGGTTGGCATGGAGGGGGCCCTTCTGCAGCTTCGGGGGCAAATGCAAATGTCCGCCACGAGTGGAATCAGATTCACCCTCTCCTACAGCTCTGGCAGGGTTAAGCTTCACAGTGACTGTATTACTGAAGATGAAACTGTCATGAATGCTACTGAAAAGCAAAATGAAAGTCATCAAAATGTCGTGTTACCGAATGACAAATAATTGTAGAACAGTTAATTGTTGAGAAGTAATTGTCACACAGATCTTTGTTTAGGGAGAAGACAGCATGGCAATAAATACAATTATTGCATTGAATATACCCACGGGAAGGAGGAAAAAAGAAATTCAATGGGTATTTTTAAATCACAATGTCTGGTCCCTCAACAGGGAGCAATTGAATCAGAATGGTTCAGGACTTTCACATTTCTGAAAATTCCCAGGAGATTTTAATGTGCAGTCAGGGCATCACACCTTAGATTCCCCTCCCTGTCAGCTCAACCCACCAGCTGTCTGTGAAGTTCAATTCAGAGGCGCCACCAGGTCCAGGCTGTCCAACAAGCCGCCCGCCCTTCACTTTAGGTGCTAGCATTGGGCCAAGCAGTCTGTTAGCAGCTACACCGTCTTCCCCAGCGTGGATAGCCAGGCTGATTAACTCCCCCATCACACCAGACCTGCACCTGTGATTCCAAAGGCCACATCACTGCGCATGCTGTGACATACTGTAACTGAGCATGTTGGCAACATTTCTGTCCTGCAAGAGCATTCACTGATTGGAAGAAAATAAAAATTCTCCCCTAGGGAGTTTGGGAGAGAAGCCTAGAGTCCAGAGAATCAGGATCCAAAGTGTGGCTATCTATTATAAACTGTGTCCCTTTGGACAAATTACCTAACTTGTCTATGTCTTCATTTATGAAATAGAGATGATGAAAATAGCAATACTGGATTATGAAGATTAAACAGAAGAATGTGAGTAAACTATGGATATATATTAAATAAGTAAATTGTAAGAGTTTTCTTCTAGTAGGAAGCTCTTCCTAACTTTTTTTCATTATGATTGAAGCTAATTTCAGTGTAGTTTTATATTTGCTGAAAATGTATATCTGAACATTAAGTTTCAAAGTTATATACATGAGGGACCAACAGTTCTCCAGAAAAAGGACCTGAGATCCAGAGAAGTCTGAGGTCCTACAGCCAGGAAACTTTCCTTTACTCAGTGTCACTTATGAGATGATCCTAAGTGGACTTCCGACCTGATTCATTTATCAGTTATTTCACTACGTCGCCACGGATGCCTCAAGTATAATATGACATGGTTTCACAACGTAATTACTCAAGCAAGAAGGAAAAACAAAAATGAAAGTACCATTTGAAAAACCACAATTTCATACCCACTGCCATTTGGTATATTTTATTTTCCCCTAATTCTATTCACTCAGTGACTTAGAGCAAAACAACCCCCTTAACAAATAGACCTTTTCCTCTATATTTGTATGTAATGAGACTAGAATAAAAATTAAAGCTCTCTTCTAATTTATTCTATTATTATCAAATGCTAACTGAGAAAGATACAATTTGCATATTTTGAAGGCTGTTAAATGAACTAGGTAATGATTAAGTCCTTTCAAAACTAAATAGTAGGAAGGAGAAAGCACTTCAACAATTTTCTGTTTCACACTGTCAACTAAATAGGGAGATGCTAAATGAAAGAATGACATGAAACGGGTGTGCTAGAAACGGGAGTATCGGCAGGCTCACAAGGGGCGCCTAACACTCCTGTGCTCTTTACTTATAGAAATCATACTCCAGGAGCTCCGAGGTCAAGTGCTCTCATGGGCCTGAGAAGAAGCTGGCGCGACATCTCTTCTGGAGTGTGCTTATGGCTAACGGGACCACAGAACCCACCCAGATTTGAGGGACATGGACCCTCTCATGTCTCAAAAAGTGAAGTCAGAAGAACGTATGGCTGTATTCAATCCACCACAAACCTTTAAGGTAGTGGTTCCCAACCAAAGCAACATGTCGCTGGAACACAGTGACGTCTGGAGACAGTTTTGGTCACCACGACTCGGGGCAGGGTGCTACGGGCACCTAGCAGACAGAGGCTCAGAGCACTGTTAAACACCCTACAGCCCCCAGGACAGTCCCCCAACAACCAAGAATCATGTGGCCCAAAATGTCCATAGTGCCGATGTTGAGAAGAACCCCTGCAAGGTGTTTCTGTGCAGCAGAAGTGAGGGACCACCTTCTCCCCAGAGGCCCTTGGAGCTACTGGCTGGGTTTGAAAACAAAGATAGAATCCATAAGAAAGGCAGCATTATTCGATGATTTCAATTCAAGAGAAACACTGAGTCCCTGGGCCAGGTGCAGCCGGAAACCCGAGCCCATAAGACCTGGAAGGGCGGCCTCTGGCAGCCGTCCGGAGGGGAGGAGGGGGGAGAGCTGCGGGGCAGGGGCGTGGGGCATCTCTCACTCACAAAATGAAATACCTGAGGGAAGGGAAGCTTCCTAGGGAACTTTGGCTCATTTTCTCCTCTATTCACATGACAGGAATCAATGAATATTTGTTGCGTGAATAAGTGGAACTTATTTCCTATACAAGAGGTAGACTGAGAATATGCCCAGAGGAGCTCTTTGCTGGAAAGGCCAAGTGCCCAGTGCCACCCGACCTGGGGGCCTCCAAAGTGCCACTTGTCTTCCCAAGCAGAGACATGACGTTTCTACTTCAGGGTCCCCTAAAGGCAGAATAAAAACCTTTCGGGCATGGTGGATAGAGACACAAACAACCATCTAGGTTCTCAGCGGGAGGCTGGGAAGTAAGGCCAGGGGCCCCTGCTCGGAAGACCTCACAGCTGCTCCCTGGCTACCGTTTGGGGGTCACTGGCTATTTCCCCACAGGAATGAGCAGTTTAACTGTGGTTCTAGGACAGCGAGGGAGGGAAGGTGTGATACAGCCTCGTCCTGAGTAGCTGAACGATGAAGCAGAAGGGACGAGAAAAGAAGAGCTACAGGGACCCCCACGCTGGGGCGCCCAAGCTGGGCAGGAGGCAGCTTCAAAGCGGAGGTCGGCAGCCATCCTGAGGCCTCGGACGAGGGGACAGAAGAGCCCGGTTTGAGCCATCAGCTCCCAAGGAAGGCTCTGCAGCATCCCTGCAAGAGGACGCCCCTTTCTTCTGGGTTAGAGCAGATGCCACGGAGCTGTGCTGCCTGGATGGCCGACACCACATCCGTCAGTCTCGTGGGATTCAGTCACCCCCTCTTCCACACCCTTACAGGCGGAGATCCCCCTTTGTAAGTGTCAATGTCCCTTACAAAAGGGTAGCTTATACTCTGTTATCAGAGCTTCTCCTATATTGGCTATTGATCCTCATAACCGTTTTAAAATAATCCTTATGCCAATAATGTGTATTTGGGGTGATGTATTCTGTCCTCCTACACCCATTACTACTTTAATGAGCCAAGATTAAGGTTCGGTATATTATACCCACATCAGGTTGCATTCCGGAGCACTGGAATATTGATTAC
The DNA here is from genome assembly GCA_032199065.1 of Smutsia gigantea. Taxonomy (NCBI): domain Eukaryota; kingdom Metazoa; phylum Chordata; class Mammalia; order Pholidota; family Manidae; genus Smutsia; species Smutsia gigantea. The sequence continues at coordinate 38,974 of JAVSCE010007407.1, read as the reverse complement.
AGATGAGTGTGGACACAATTTTAAACGTTAATTGAGCTAAAAACACTTTTCTCAAGATAAACTCTCAGCTTCTGACAAACTGAGGCATCAGGTGATCTTAATTTTTATATGCACAAAGAAATTTTCTGTCATAGCCCCGAGGACATTCTAGAAAGAAGGCAAAACAATAGGAAGTTTTATATTTTGTCTTCTGAGGGCGTTTGGTTCATTTTTTTTAATTTGAAAAATTCTCCCGTTTGTCATCATTTGGTACCATCTTGAACATTCAACAGGGGTCACGCTGACCTCTTATCCTTTGCAAAGACCTGAATTAAAACTAAATAAAATACACATTTTAACAGCAGTAATGTCTTAGGACCAGAAGTGATTGTCTTTCTAAGTCTGCAAATAAACCATCTGGATGTTTTTTGGCCTTTATTTCCAATTAGACATAATATTTGCAAATTCATTTATTCACTGCCTCAAAAGATTTAAAAGTTCTGTTAAATAGCTGAAATGAGTCAGGTATAGAATTCTCCCCTACCCCCAGAAGGCAACAGGATTCTCACGGCACCTCCCTGAGAGTCTTGCCTCCTTTCCTGCTCATGTCGGTTCAACTTGAAAAATGGGGGGACACCATTTCCACCTCTTTCCCACCTCATAAGGATTAACTGGATCATCAGTCAACAGCAGGAATTAAGAATACTGATTTTTGTAGAATCAACTTTCTGTACATAGTAAACAAGCAAATTGAATTAAAAGTATAATTTTGTGTTTAGAGAAGATTTGAGTCCCTCAGGGAGCTCCTAGTGCAGAAGCAAGCCATTCCTTCTCATAGTGGGTGGGAAAAATAAATTGAGGTGCCCTCTGAAGGGATGCGTTTAAACTAAAGGCGTGCCTAACGATAGGCATGTTTTATTTTTCCAGACACCAGTTACCCGCTGCTTGTGACCTTCCAGGTGCCTGGGCACCACCCTACTTACAGCCTATGGACAGGACAGCAATGAACCAAATGCAGAGGGCCCAGAGGAGTGGACACGAGGAAAGCTAGCTTTCTGCAGCCTGAAATGAAAAACACCTGTGATCAACTATGTTCCATAAATATTAATCATGCCTAGTTTAAGGCATGGTTCCTGCTTCCAGGAGCTTGCAGTCTGTCCAGAGTATACAGTTTTGAGACAGGGAGGGAGAGAGAGGAGATGTAACATCTATCGCAGGTGAGGAGCCCTCCCACGTCCTCTCTAGTTCTCCATGTACCAGAAAAGGGAGAAGCAAGATTAAAGGTTCTAATCCCCCCAAATGAAGAGCTGCCTTCCTATACATTTTTGCCTTTTCCTGTAAGGAACAATTTCCTGCTGCTATACCTTGCCCAAGCACGCAGGAGGGTAAGTGGATTTGAAATGGGTGCATGCACACACACGTGCACACACACACACACACACACACACACACACACACACACACACGCTCTGTAGGAACTATACAAAACTGTGGATAAAGTGAAGGTTCCTGTGGCCAGGATTCTCACCTGGCCCTGGTCGGCTAGCTCATTACACATGTGTGGGCAATACGTTGTTATTGACTCTATATAAAGAGTTCCACCCAGTGCTCTGGGCGACACAGTGGCATGGCTGCAAGGCTGCAGGAGAGCAGAGATGAGACTGCAGTGGCGGCAGCACCAAGGACAGAGCCTGAGATGGCTGCAGGGGCCAGAGGCCCAGAGGCAAAGACCGGCTTGCTGCATGCAGACTCTCTCTGCGTGGACAAGATCCTAGCGACTGACCTGCCACCGTGGGAACTAAGTTGGGTGTAAACCCTTTCACCCCAAGAACATTCTACTGTCATTTCTTTGGTCTCACTGAATCCATACTGAACTTGCCTAGAGCTGAAACCCATTGGCAAGACAAAAACCCAACAGAGAAATAAGCTATCTGGGTTTTAATTTATTTTTCTTTGTTTTCTTAAATATGCTATTAATGCCCTGTGATTTGCTAAATGCACATATATGAAAGGAAGGCACTAATATAAGAGGAGATGTTTAGTTAAAAAAAATGACTTCATAAATATGACTTCAATTTATCACTTACTATATTTGAATAAAAAGAAAAAACATCTAAGCCTTTCTAATTTTAATAATTTTTATGGCTTCTTTATAGTCTTCCAAAGTGCCTTAATCTTTATATAATGTAATGAACTACCCACCTGATTGAAATTCTTTCATTGCCTAGAGTCAGCAGACCAGCTGGACAGAATAATAGCAGCCATTGTAAATTCAAATGCATTTTTATAGGAAAAAATCCAAACGTCATACAAGGTAGTTTATTGTGCTATTCATTGCACACCTGAGGACTGGGTTTCATTACCTGCCCACCCTAGTCAGAAATGGAATAAAATGGCCATGAATCAGTCTGTGTGGAAGAGGCATTTGATCTGTGCCTTGGTTGGGAGGGCCAGTTATTCGTAAAATTAGTTCAATCCAAATAATGAGCTAAAAGGCCGGCTGAAATGGAGCCATTCCTTAATCAAGTAGCCCCAGCTCCCCAAAGCAAAGCCTTTTACTTTTCCCCCATTACCTGTGAAACTACCATGGAGCAGAGGGGCTGGTGGTGCGGCCGGACTGTTACCACCAGCGCCAAATCTAAGGGCCAAAGGAAAGCAGTTTGGTTCCAATCATAGAGCTCTAGAGTCTGCAAAAGGCATCGTGCTTGCGTTTCCTGAAGGCAAACAGCACAGCAGTGACTGTCCACCTTTGGAGATGACTCTAAGGATATGCTGAAAGCTAAAGCTTCTCCCTAGCAGTTCAAGGACACTGTGAAGGGTGCTATGACCTGGTTAAGCTCTCCCCTGAGAGGCACAAAGTCTTTTCTGAGCTGCCCATAAACCCCCTCTGTCCTCAAGTGGTCACAGAGCAGACACTCTTACTGAAAATAGCACCAATGGCATATAAATTGATACCTTTGCGTCTTCTGATTCATCCTCACAATAACCACGCAGTAGGCATTGTCTCCCCAATTCAGAACTGCAGGCTGAGCCGCCTGCCCAGGGCAGGGCACAGCCCTCCTAACCCTGGGTGCAGCTCCGGTGAATTCTTACTCTGCCTTCAGGACGAAGAAACTTGATTTCAAAGAAAGAGTGCAGTTAACAAAGTAATGGCCCTAAGTACACAGAGCATTAGGCCTGGGAGCTCTGGGGCTGAGCCATGGGAGCACCAGGCTAGAGTGGGCGCGAGGCACAGCCCGTGTGCGTCAGGGGCATCGCCCAGCAGAGCGTGCAGCACCCGGCCACGTGCGTCAGCCTCGTCCCCAGTCAAATCCCTAGGTGTGATTTAATACCTGTCCTCAATGTCTGGGCCATAAGTTTAAAGGGGACTGGGAAGCAAGATAGAGTTTCCACTGGCATTTGGGGACAAAGGAATATTTGATAATCTGTTATTTTGAACAAACAACCAAATCCCTTCTTCACATTTACATCTCCCCTGTCATGGCCCAGAAATAACTGACGGCAACCATCCAGATTTGCTAATCCAATCCCTGGAAAGATTTTTGTTGGTTTTATTTTTATTAACCAGTTTGGCACTCTCTACAGCCTAAATTTATAGCATGACTTTTATGCTTTCTCGTTCAGTTTGTAGTGTGTAAGCGCACAGCCCGACAATGAGCTGAGCATGTAAGTGACTTGCAGGAGCAAAGAGAAGTTGCCAAGACATTGTGTGAGTCAGGGGTGAGGTGTGAGGGAGAAGTCACACGGCCAGGCTTGCTAATCACAGCCTTGGAAGGCGGCAAGCTCAGACATATGCGTGCGCACGTGTGGGCCTTAATCAGGCTCCTTCAGTCTGCAGGCACAAGAGACAGAGCTGGCATGGGGAAGTGGAATTTACTGGAAAAATATGTAGAGAAATAAGGATGCACAGGTGGACAAGGAGGTCCCTGAAACACAGAGTCCAGTCGGAACACAGCCCTCTCCCACCACCCGTGCTCTCTGCCTGTGTGATTCTGTTTCTGTGTCCGTCCTGTCTCCACGTCTGAGTTCCTTCACTGCCTCTTCTCTCCCTCCCCCCGACTGGCTCAGTCACCACCCTCACCCTCCATCCAGGCAACTCCTTAGTCTCAGGCTGGCCTGTGTCTTGTTCTGTCCATGGTGGGAGGCCACTTTTAAAATGGTGGTAATTCTGGAATGAAGAACTGCCACGGGGCTCCCACCAGTCTCGCCTGAGACGCAGCAGTTCATTATAACAACATGGGGACCGAACTCAAAAGCCACTAAGGGTCCAGGGAAGCCTCTCTCGGCACCTCCGTGGTCCGTCTGTGATGGTCACTGATACAAGAACTTTGGGAAACAGAGTTGACTGCTGGACAAGAGCATGTGGATGTAATGGGTACCACTGGATCACATGTAAAAGCTGAGCTCAGCTGCGCCCCTGGGTGACCTGCACAGGTGTCTCCTGCTCATCCCCACTTGAATCCATGCTCCAGATTCCTTGGCATCCAGAGTACGTGCCTGCAGCTGGACGCGTTTCCCACATGAGCAGCGCTGAGCCTCTTGCAGCTGCCCTGCCTGCCTTTCACTGTTGTTAATGTTTGCAGGTGCACCCGTCACAGAGCATCTGGGCATGTGCCCAAGAGAGACATGCACCTGATTAAACTGGAAGCATCCCCGCTCTTGCTCTCACGCACATCTGTCCCAGGATAATAACTCGGGCAAACGTCAGGGTCATCAGGTGGCCCACAGGTCACAGACAGTAAAAGTGGCTAAACTCTAATGCATACCTCCAACCTTAAAGTTCCCTGTGGTCAGACACACTCCTCTGATGTGTCTCAACATCCTGGCACCACGACAAGAAGCAGGGCCTCAGAGGGCTGAGCACAGCCCCACCTCTGACTTGCCGAGATGTGTGGGTTCACAAGGTGGGAGGCCCTTGTTCCAGAACGCAGTGTCCCTGTTTTGATAAAACTGGCTGGCACATTAGCCCCAGCTCCATGGAGCTCCTGAGTACAAGAGTCATTGTTGAAATTGGGAGGCCACTATTCAAGGTGGACACTGAACTGGCACCTGTCCCATGCACCCCCCAAAGGGCTGTATGCAGACACAGAGCTCTCAAGGGCAGCAGCTTGAAAGTGTGTCCAATTTCTGCCTAAACATGATGACAGGATTCTACTCTTGCCCCTAAGGAACTAATGCAGGATATCCATCCACTTCTTCCAAGGGTGTAAATTCCACTCAAGGTCCAAAACCTTTGACTAGATTAGTATTCTTACCCGGGGGCCACTTTGCCCACCCACAGAGGACAGCTGAAAATGCCTGGAGACATGCTGGGGTGTCACACTGAGATGGGGCTGCTCCTGGCATTTAGTGGGGAGAAGCCTGGGATGCTAAGCATCCTACAGCACCCAGAATAGCCCCAAACAATGAATGATTCAGCCAAAATGTCAGCAGAGCCAATTAAGAAACCTAGCACTAGAGAATTCCTACCCAAACTTATTATTCTAAGGACTCCTAAAGGGTTAACATAATGGCAATTCACTACATGTCTCAATCTGTCTGGGCTGCTATAACAAAAATAAATGACTGGGTGGCCTATAAAAAACAGAAATTTCTTTCTCACAGTTCTGCAGGCTGGAAGTCCAAGATCAAATCTCCAGCAGATTCAGTGTCAGGTGGGGGCCTGTTTCTGGGCTCACAGACAGCTGTCTCACTACTGTGTCCTCACAGGATAGAGGGGGCATGGGAGCTTCCTAGGGTCTCTTTGATAAGGGTGCTAATCACATTCGTGAGGGCTCCACCCACGTGACCTAATATCCTCCCAAAGGCCCCACCTCCTTATACCATCACACCGGGTTTTAGGTTTCAACATATGACCTTCAGGGGACACAAACATTTAGGCCATGGTACTTCACTAAAAGTTGACTAATTTTATTTCTACCTTCAAACCAACTTGTTTATCAGCACAAATATAATCTCCATTATATTTAATATGTTGAACCTGTATTTGTCATGTATCATTTTAATTTACATCAAGTCTTTCAGTATTGTCTTGTTTGAATACTGAGAACCTACTATTTGTGCAGAATTTCATTCCCAGAGGGCACATGGTAGACAGAATATACTTTTCTCTCAAAGAGGACTTAGACCCCTATCTTCAGGAGTATGGAAGCACATTTGCATGTGGAAAATGACACAGCAAAGCGAGTCACAGCGAGTCTGCCCTCACCCAGTGTGGACAGTTACAGCTGCCAGCACGTGGAGACCACGATGGCTAAAAGGAGACTTCTTAGAGATGGTCAGACTTGGCTTCGACCCTCAAGGACAGCCGGGGCAGGGAAGGCAGGGGAACCATACCAGACAACACGAGGCACAGAGGCTTCGCAAAGCACGTCTAACTTGGAGCCCAGATCAGGAAGACAGCAGAGCAAAGGATTCATGCTGGGAACACAGGGAGCTGAATTTGGGGAGTAGGTTGGGAACCAGATCACAAGGGGCCATGAGTACCGGGCTTCAGCGACTGTGTAAGGTTTGTGCCCAACAGATGCATAAAATGAAAGAAGCATTTTTATAAATGTATCTGTCCCTTTGATGAAGTATGATTAGACATCAGCTGGTCGACTAGGAGATACTAAGATACTGTAATACTTTAGCAACCCCAACAAGGACCTTCATGTGGGTGAGATTTTGAGTCGGTGTGGTGAATAAATAGTTGTTTTTGCTGTCAAGAAATGAAAGGTTACCAAAGGCAGAAAAGGGAACAAGGGAGGGTTGAAGGATGTGGTGGGTTCTTTGGAGGAGGAAGAAGCAGAGGATGCTACTTCCATTCTTTCTGAACATTCAGTAATTCCTCAGATTAGGAGGAAACCAGGTTTGCCTCCATCACTTTATTGACACTGCTCTTAATATGGAAGTCACAGTGAGTTAGTAACTAGCCATTGGAGGTGCTCATTTTTCAACCATTATCCTACTTGATTTATCTATAGCTTTTTAGCTACTTGAATGTTTTCGTTTTTAATGGGCATTCCGTGTGCATTGTTTTTCATTTCATTGTTTTAATGCAAATAATTTTAAGCCCATTCAGACTATGAGTTAAGAGGGTAAAATGAACATGATTCCTTCGCTCAAACTTAAAAGTCTAGAGTCTAAATAGCTATAAAAGAAGTAATTACATACCTGTGCCTACATAGATATAATCGTGCCAAGTGCTACGAAGAAAATAGAATGCTCTGAGATTTCTTCATAAGGAACTTTCCTTGTCTTGGAATTTAAAAAAAAAAACCATCCTTGAAGAAATAGTTCAGCTGGGACTTGAAGGATATGTAAGAGCTTACTAGATTTAAAAGGGTGAGGCATGACACCCAGAGGGAGCCCCACACAAATTCTGTGGCCCAAGAAGGGTTTGGATCCTCCCAGGAGGGGCAGGAGCGTTGTGCGGCCCCACCCGAGCGGACGGCGCAGGCAGAGCAGACACTGGCCACGCTGGGCCTTCCTCCCCACAGTCAGGATGAATCCAGGGCCACAACAGGCCACTGACAGCCTGCGGGCAGGAGGGAGACACACTCTGGTCTGCATTTTTAAAACCAGCCCCTCGGTGATGTGAGGATAAGGCTGGCAGTGTGCAAGGGTGGCTGGGGGAGATGGGTGGAAGGCTGTTGCAGGGGCTCATCCTTGGGGTGGGGAGGGGTGGCGAGGAAAGGGCCGGAGGGCACTTGAGAGCTAGAGGGAGAGGCCATGGTCAGTGATGATATGCAAAGTGGGGCAGAGGGAGTGCCCCCAGAGGGGGAGAAGAGCTCAGTTTGGACGCAGAGAGCTGAGCTGCCCTGCAGATGTGCTGAAACTCGGGTCTGGAGTTCAGAAGCAGTGCGGAGCCGGGAACCTCCCCCCTCCCGTGCCTTCTGCAGGCCTCTGCCCTCCTCCCTCTCTGAATCTCCCTCCCAGGCCCCTCACGCAGGGTGCCCAGACCCTGCTCCCGGGGCCGCACTCCTGGCTGAGCGCTTCCTCACCGGGATAACTGCCCGTGCCCATCTCAGTCCTGTCCTCATGCCCAGGCTCCCAAGCCCACAGCGTCACCACACAGTCGCCTGCAGGGCTGACCCATGCTCCGACTACTCCCTCAGCCTCCTCCTCCGTGTCCTGCTGGCACCTTAAGCTTAATAAACCCAAACCTAAGCTAATTTTCTTTCCTAATAAAAAAAAAGAAGAAAAGAAAAAGAGGGCCTTCCTCCTATTTCCAACCTCTGTTAATGGCATGACCCTCTGCCCAGACGCCCAGCTCTAAAATGCACGGTCCATCCTCCTTCACTCCTGAAAGCCAGTCTTTCAGGAAAGCAAGTCAACTCCGTTTCAGAGCCAAGCTGCCCAGCCCCTCTCCTCCCCCACCCAACACAGGCCCTCATCCCCACACTGGCTCCCCATTTTTTAACTCCAGCACAACCCCCTCACCGAACTAGGGGTATTATTTTAGTATCAAAACCACCCAGTAAAACTTCTGCTGGCTGTGGTCTGGGGACACGCTCTTGAGCTTGGCACATGGAGCTGGGCACCTGGCCCCTGAGCTGCTCCTAAAGACCTCCTTCCCACCACCATGGCCCATCTCACTGCAGTCCTGGCCGTTCTGCAAGCACTGCTGACCCGTGGCTCTGTGCCAGTGGCCCTGGGGCTCCCTGCATCCCTGAGACAGCCTTGTGCTCGGCAAAGGCCTATCTCCCAGGGCTTCCCTGCCTTCTCCACTGAGCTGTGTGTGTGTCCTTCCTCTGGGCCCACAGGCATCTCTCCTGGATGCGTCGTCACATCTATCACGGCGCCCTGCTGCTTATCTGCTTGGTTATCTGTGTCCACCAAAGCCCCATCCCTTCTTTGAGTCCTCGGGACGAGAGAAGCCAAGGGTCGGGCGCCTGTCAGCTCCCCTGCTGTGAAGGCTGGCCGCGCATGGCAGCCACCAGGACACACCACTGCCTGGGCACCATGCACAGAGAGCCTGTTCACCTGAGGAGGCAACGGGGGGCTGGGAGGGGCTCGAAGCTCCCCAGGTAATAATAATGCGCAGCTTCAGCTGGGAAAGGTGAGAGGCGAGGAGCGTCACTGGCAGGGCTCTGTCCACTGGGGAGGGATTAGGGTGTGTGGGTGCGGGAGGCGGCAGGAAGCCACCCCACATTCACCCCCTCCTGGAAGGCCGGCTCACAGCCCACGGGAATGGGAGTGCTGCAAGGCAAGCCAGCTGAGATCCCGAAGTGTCTGAGGGGCTGGAATTTGCCTAGATGTGCTCAAACCAGATGGAGAAATCGGAGGCAGGAAGATTCTCTGTTGTGGGGAAGAAGAGGAGTGTGACAGGTCCCTCCTTTCTCCTCCACGTGGACCTTCCCAGGGCTGACGCATGGAAATGCCGCCTGCGTTAAGCTGCTCTGCTCCTCCAATCAAGGGGCAGAGCTTTGCTGTCCTCCAGGCGCTTTCAGGGAGGCTCAACGTGTCCTAGGGTGGGCCGGTTACCCACAGCCAAGGGCAAGGGGGGCCACGCACACAGGGGTCCCCTGGCTGGCTGGTGCCTGCTCTCTGTGCCACGTGTCCGCATTTTATCTTCCAGTCCCGGGAGTTTATTCCCATAGATTCTCTCTGCCTCGGCTTCTGCCAAAGCAAACTGATCCGTTTGTGCTTAAACAGTGACTCCTTCCTGGGATGGACACGGCTCCGGGCGCAAGCTCCCATCTAGCGCGGGACCCCCCGCCCCACGGGGCCATCCGGACACGACCACAGGCACGTCTGAAATCCTCACCCGTGGGGAACGTGCATGTGAGGAGAGGATGACATTTGGGAGAGAACAAAATAGCACAACATGTAGGAAGCTGTGAGGGGAGGATTATTTAATCCTCTTCCCAAATGCTGGCTGAGCTCCAGAGCAGACAACCAGTTTAGAAAAGTGAAAACTACTCTGAACGCTGACGAGTGCGCCTGCGTCGGAAACCAGCCGACCAACTCATTTATAGCTTTGTAAATGAGGGAGTGATTGGGTCTTCCTGTGGAAATGAACATGTTGCATAAAAAGAGAGCAAATTGGATTTCTCTTCCCAAATCAGAGAACGACTCATGTTTCTGCCCTGTGCAGTGGATAAACAATTACATAATCAAAGTAAAATAGTTCTTTATTTTAAAGCCTTATAAAAGACAGTTGATTCCATTCTATAGGTCAGATTCCATTTGAACTAGGTCCATTTTGTATGGCCTGCACCCAAAGTTTTTTTTTAAGTCTTGAAATAATGCTGCATGTGAAGTCAGATTCCAAGAGAGATATTCTTTCATCAAAAGCAAAAAATAAGTGGCATTCCTTAGAACTGTATCTGAATAATGAGACCCTGGGCTGGGCGGCTGTTTACCCTTGAAGGAAGCGCCCAAGTATGCGTGCCCACGCAAGCTGACCTCACAGAAGCGCTCCCTGCCCCTTCCGCCTCATATGGAAGGAGCCCTCTGATTTGCTGGGACACCACGGGGACCGTCCTCAGACTGAGAGAGAGGAGGCACGCTTTGGTGCGCCCAGGACCAGGCAAGCGGGGGGTCCAGGCTCATGTGCCCTGTGTATCCCGCAGGGCAGCAGGCGGCTGGGCCGACAATGGCCCGCCTGAGCCCGCCTGGCCTGACTGCTCGCCCTGCCACAGACCGTCTTCCCACCTTCTCTACTGCTTTAGAGCAGAAATACTATTTCAGACCTAAAATAGCATGTGTCTCAGCCACCCCATGAGAAGCTGACAGGTGCTATGCAAATAAAATACATACAAATTATTTGTGACCAGAAAAAAAGACTCAAAAATCATCAGGCTGAAAATAAGATAATCAGAGGATAAAGGTGTCTAGATCTGGTTTCTAGACACTGGTCCACAAGTCAATTTTCTATGAAGCCCACTTTGCTACCAGGGTTAACATCATGGTAATAGTCCCAGCACTCACTCGAGAGCAGGCAGCCTTCCACATACCTGCTGGGCACGGGGCAGCTCGGTTATGCCTCCCAAGGCTACTATGCATCAGGGCCACTTTGTGGGATGGAGCTGAGGCACAGAGAGGTTACTTATTTTAGTCAGTATCACACAGCTAGCAAACGTCAGAACTGGGAGAGGAACCCAGGCAACCCAAGGCCAGAGCCCACGCACTTAGCTGCCACACTGTGTTGACATTCATTAGTACCTCTTGAGCCAGAACATTCTACAGACATTGTACTAACATCTTACACCGCCACATTTGGTCTGCTCCCAAACAACCTCCTAGGGTGGGTATTTATCACCCCCAATTTACAGATGAAGAAAAGGAGGCTCGATGGGGTTAGGGCAGTGTGACCCAATGCTCATGCATTTCCCCACATGCGCTGGGGGTCCCCGAGGTGAACCACATGCAGTCACAGCTCTCTGCAAGGGCTCCCCCACTCAGGGGGTGCCATGGAGCTGGCCGCTGTGGCTGCCGCCCATCCTTGAATGGGCAGCATCTCCTAATGCAAGTTACTGCCACTGTGGGATCCTTCTCGAAAGTCCACAGATTCATGTCCACTTCACAACACAACCCATTTCACACCTTCTTCAGGACATTAGCTGTATGCACGCACATGGACATACACACATATGCACACAAAGGTACACACACACGGCCTAATCGTTTGCCCACTGTATAAATCTGACTTCCATAAGAACAGAAAATAAAAATTGGTTTTCATAACCATGGCTTCAAGTGTCTAACATCTCTTAAGTCAATGGAGGCATTGCCAAGCAAACCTTCCAAGCCTTGAAGAGCTCCCAACCACAGGCCACCCGTTCAAGGGTGTGCACCCAGGACAGCGATGGGACCACTGTGATGTGGACCCTGCAGGTGGGAAGTGCTTCCGCCACGCTGTGATCCGCAGACTAGCCAGTGCTGTGTCTAACTGACCCCCTTGCCCAGGGCCTCCTCCAGGCCTCCACCCACCAAGGGGCCCTAGATCCCCTACCAAAAGACAACCTGGTTTGCCTTCAAACCCTGGTGGACTCCTCGCTGTGAATGAAATCCAAATTTATAAACTTTTCCCCACTGGCTGCCTCTACCTCCCACCTCATCTCCTGCTTCCACATTCCAAAGCCCCTTCCCTGAAGCCCTCTCCACAACCCTAACCCACTACCCCCTTTACCTATACAATTCCATTCCCTTTAATATTCTTCTCTACTTACTTGCCTACCAAATTTTTATCCTTCCAGGTCCAGATATTAGGTCCTCCATAAGTTTTTCCCTCTCAGACTTTTTCACATACTAATTTAGTAACCTCTGTCTGCTAGATGGCCACAATAATTTGTTGAAACTTCTATTATTAAAACTCCTTACCACTGGTCTGAATGCATGGGTATATGCAGATGACTGATAGATCAAATAGAGTCTGGTATACATTAATAAGTATACAAATAGATTAATAAAGCAATAATATATAGAGGTGAATACACACACACACACCTCTAGACAGGAACTAATATTTTCAACGCTGCATCCCCAGTGCTAACCATGGTACATATGAAAATGTTTAGTGACAAGATGGATGGATAAATGGATACATGGACAGGAGAGAGGGATAGAGGGAAGGAAAGTTGCCATCCAGGTACAAGAGCCCAACTAAACATGGCTGCACTCCTATGAAAAGAGGGCACTATACAAAGGAGGTGAGTCTGGGAGAAAGTTTCTTGTCTTGAAGGACAGTTCAGCACCATGATTAAAACAGGTTGTGAAGACAGACTGACTGCGTTTAACTATTGCTAATCTTCTCCATTCTTTAGTTTCCTCATTTGAGCTGTGCGGGTTTATAATAGCACCTGCCTCCTAGGGATTAAATGAGCTAATGCATACCAGATGAAGAGCACTTACAGCACACCCCATATAGATGATGAGCACATGCAATACACGGCTTACTCTGTACCACGTGATGAGCACGCACACACACACACACACACACACACACACACACACACACACACACCTACTCCATGTCACGTGATGAGCAGTATGCCCCACCTGCTCTGTGCCACATGATGAGCAGACACCCCCAACCTACTCCATGTCACATGATGAGCATGCACGCCCCACCTACTCCATATCACGTGATGAGCACATATGCCCCACCTACTCCGTATCACGTGATGAGCACATACACCCCACCTACTCTGTGCCACGTGATGAGCACATACACCCCACCTAGTCCATACCACGTGATAAGCACACAGTCTACAGCACACCCCACACCAGACAGAGTGGTCAGTCTGGAGGTATAGATGATGGTACCCTGGCTTTGCAGAGCCTGGCCTTGTGAGGAAGGAAGGTGTTGACATTAGTTCATATGGTGTGGAATCCCATAAAGGAAGACTCAGCACTGTTAAGAGTCTATAGCAGGGTCACCCACCCATCTCAGAGGGTCAAACAAGGTTTCCTGAGGAGGCGACACATGAGCAGAGATTCGACAGTCAAGGAGTTAACTAGGGTATGAAGGGAAAGAGCTTTCTTTCCTGCAGGGGCAGAACTAGCACAGGTCTTAAAAGCTGGGGACTTTGTGGGTGATGCTCAGGGATGTCCAGGTAACCGGTACAGTGTGGGAAGCAAGCACAGGGCATGCAAGCTGTGTGGAGGACACTTTTTTCCTCATCTACAAATAAAGGAAAATGACTCAAGTTTTAAGAAAGTTATAACTGCTCCTCTGCAAAGAATGGAAGAGATGGAGGAAAAAAATTACCTGTGTGGCCCAGTGGGAAAATGAGACTACATTGGAGAGAGATGCTAGATAACTGTTACTAAAAAGCAAAGAATTTTAAATGCAGCTTATATATAGTTTAAAACTACCTAATAATGAGAGAACTGTGGAGGGCTTTCCTGTCCCGTTCATCACCGCCTGGGTGCTCCCAGCTTAGGTTCTGTGTCCACCTGGAGGTCAGCGGGATGCCTGAGGCCTGCCCCACACCAGCTCCGCAAGTCACCTTGATGAGCTGCTCTGAAAGAGCTCCCCGTTTCAGTGATTCCAATCAAATATATCATCTCTTGCTTACTTCGGAGCATATCTATAGCTGCTAGAATGTCATGTGAGTTACTGCTGACGGGGTTTTTATTAATAAATGCTCGCCACACTCATTATTTCCTCACTCACACACATTTCATTAATATTCCCAGCATCATCACAGTTTGCGCCACCTCCTATCACTGCTGTTTGCTCTGCTGTGGAGCAAAGCCACCTAATTATTTGTTTCCTCCATTAGCCACCTGGGGGCAAGCTGAAGGTGAGACGCCTGGAAGAAAAAAATACCTTCTATACTATTAGGATTTCGATTTTTCTGCCATTTTCTTGTCCTCCCTTCATTCATCATTTATTCTGCCTTTCAGAATGCCCAGGTTCATTGACCCCAGCAGCGAAATAACTTTATAAACTTTATTCTCTAAAGCTTCCTCCCACACACCTACCCTAAAACCATCCCCCACACTGACTCCCCAAGAAGCAGCCTCCTTCACATTTTCAGAACAAATGGACACAGCCTTTCTTTTCCTTTTTCTTTTTTGTAGACAGTCCACATTTAGTTCCCTAAATAGAAGAAAATACATTCCCTAAAATATATCAAAACCAAGATATGTAACTTATAGTGTAAGGCAGGCCACTAAATTGAAAAGTAATTTTGCCATATGCAGAAGTGATGAATATCTTTTTCAAATGGAAAAGGCCCTGACAGAGAGGCTATAAAAATCACATTACTATTGTCACATATTCCTGTGACTAGAAATGCAACAATAAATAGACATGTGAGAGGCCATAGATTCTCTACATATGGAGACCATATGCCTCAGGTTTTCCGGGAAAGAAATATTATGTCCTGTGTACCCATATGTACCGTCATCCTGGCTGGGCCATGTGTTCCAGATTTCAGCTGAGAAAACATGGCCATGATAGCTTACATACCACAACACCCAGGCAACGTGAGGAGTGGTGTGCTGCAGAAGGGGTCAGCGAGAGAGAGAGAGGCATGAGAAGCAGCTCTGGCGTAGAAGGTGGAAGGGTAGAGTCTCATAATTACCACAGGACGTGGAAAGAGCCAAGAGTGGCAGCGCAGGAAACAAACGATCAGAAGCAGTCACAGGCATTTTGAGAAAAACGTTTTGTAACAAGCATGATCAAACACATAGGCACTGGAGAGAAGTGTCACCAGAACTGTGGAATTAGCAGTTAAGGAAGAAAATACTAGAGCATCAGAAAAGAAGTTGATGAACACTTTCAAGTCTGGCCACGGAGCACCTGCGGCCACAGGCAGTCCCAGTGATCCACGCAAGGGGCCAGAGTGGCCCTGGCCAAGAGGACAAGGACAAGAAGGGGTTTTCCCTAGTTCCTCTGGAGAGGAAAGGACTGCTTGTTACCACCAGGATTATGTTGTAGGCTCATCTATGATTTATTTGATATCATGTATAGTTATGTCCAAATTAAACATTTGGTCAAGTACAGATAATTCCTTTCAGTCGATACCTTTGTAAGAAATTGTAGTTAAGATTCAGCCTCTAGAATTACATTCTTGGCTTCAAGACCTACTTTCACCAATTACAAAGTGCTTTTTGTTTTCTTATCTTTAAAATGAAAAATAATTATAGTAGCTACAGGTGTAGTAAAGAATTTATTCTTGCCCAAAGAGAGGTCTGGCCTTGGGCCTCAACTCCTGCTGCTGTTCTCTAAGCCCTTGGAATATCCTGCCTGATAAAAATGCCTTTGTTTACCCAGGGGCCTTGGGCTACAAGACAATCTAACAGTGTGATTAGAGAGGAGGCTTGAAGTCAGAGGTATCAGCTCAGCCTTGGGGGCTGGAGACTGAGGTCAGCCACGTGGGTTCTTGGTCACATCCATGTGACCAAGCCCCAGTAAAATCTCTGGACACCAAGGCTTTAGTGAGCCTTCCTGGTTGGCTCTGTGCACATGGTCACCCATCACTGCTGGGAGAGGCTGGTGCTGTCTATGACTCCACTGGGAGACACCTGGAAGCTCCAAATTTGGGACCTCTCTAGACCTGCTCTCTATGCCTCATATCTTTTGCTGTACTAAACCATAACCATGAGCATAAAAGCTTTCAGTGAGTTCTGTGAGTCCTTCGGTGGAAACTAAAGGTGATCCTGACAACACCTAAATCTCTAGCTAGTGTCAGCAGTGAGGGTGGTCTTGGGGACTGTACCCTAACTTATTCCATCCCATCCATTTGTTGTGAGGTTTGTACCAGTCCATATAGCGGGAAGTGCTAATACATGCTTGCCACCTAGTAAGTGCTTGTTAACCGCTGTTGCACTGTTGTCAAAACCCTGGGCTGGGAAAGCTGCGTGTGTTGTGAGGGAAAGTTAACTCAGAGGACCTACACAGCACATCTGGTGCCCATTCTCCTCAAACAGACCGGTGCTGCTCCAGGAGCCCCTCAGGGCATCACAAAGAAAACAAACCAGGACTCACTCTGAGTTTTAGGTGTTGGGATTTCTCATAAGTTTCCCTGAAGAAAACATCCCATAGATAAAAATCACTACAAGAAGCACTCTCCTCAGTTATGGCACTATAGAATCCTGCCCAGAGTGGACTGGCTTGATTTTGCACAACCAAATTCTGTCATCTAGTATTGCTGCATATAAACAAGAAGAGCTGACAAGGATGCATTTAATGAACTACCAGTTATAACTTTACCTTCCAGAGCTTAAACTGCTTTTGACAGAAGCAAGTCAATGTGAGAGGTGGATCTGGCTCCCAAACCAAGGCACCCTGCTGCAGTCTGAATGATGACCCCAAGCCAGGAGAAGCTGGTCCCAACTGCCCTGATGGTCCGGGCCCCTCTCTCTCCTGCCAGCCCCCTACAGAGGAGGCAAGGAAATTTTAATGTGAAAGTGGTGAATTGAAATGTAGCCATTAGATCTGCTGAATCACCAAACCCAAGACATTACAGACCAAATAAAAAACCGTTTCAATTACCTAGCACTGATTCCCTCCAAAGTGATGGAGAATAAAGAGACACACACACGCACACGTGATATCTATGATAAAATGAAAACATCATGAGATACCAGTAGCCTCAGGTACTTCAGCATTATAGGCTGAAGATGGATGTCAGGGAACTTGAGCTAGAGACCAGTCCATGCATCCCTCTAGGCAAGAATTTCTTGCTGCTAAATTCAGGATGCTCTATAAAAATCCCTCCAACCTGGGATGACCCAGCTGACCTGTGGACGGCCCTCACAGCTCGTCAGCTAGAGCATTTTGCGGGTGTCCTTAGACAAGCACGTGAGGTCTTCAGGAAAGGCATAGCTGTATGAATTTTTAGCTAGATCAAAACAAATGCTAGGGATGAAATCTGTGTATTTAGGGGGAAAATGCTCCATAATTTAAAGACTAAAGTTTAAACAACTTCAGGTAGAAAAACTGCTAATTCTGTAGTCAGAAGACCAGTCACAAGGAATGTGCAGTGAAGAACTCCATAGTTAATATGTCTGAGGAATGCCCATCACCTGTAACCCCCTGGGGAGGCCACTATGCATTTGGAGTCCAGCACCTGCTCAGGCCTGTCCCTCGGCCGTTGCACCGTTTTACCTGAGGCCTCCCGGGCAGAGCGGCCCTCCACACAACACACTTGGTGCAGTCCGTGCACTGCCATCTCCGGAGGGAGCTGCCCTCATGGCCCCAGGCTCCCGTGCTCATAGGCGCACCCACATTCCTGGCCCAGGCACTCCCTTTTGGAGGCTCTTGTTAGGGTCTTCAAGGAAGGCCGTCCACAGGCATCCCTGGGAGACCTCCTTCCGGGGGGAGGGGAAGGGGAACCTTGAACATGCTTCCTCCACACTCGCTCAGTCATCAGGACCTCTCCACTCCTAGCCCAGCCTGTAGCCCCAATTCCACATCACTGCCACAGCCTTCTGGGCTCCCTCAGCAAGGCAACGACCCCGAGTCTGCACTGACTCACCTGGTCCTCCACCCGTGTGCTGTTCCACGAGAAAGTGGAATGGGGTGTCGTGCCATCTCCGGTTTAGCCTCCTGCTTGTACCACTGCAGGAAGTGATTAAAGTCTAGACTACTGCTTTCATTATGGCGTGTTGTATTAATCAGCTACACTAACACCTGGCAGTGTAGCTCTTTCCAACTCACAATGCTATTAGAGTGCTAGAGGCTCCAAGAAATCCCACAGTAAAGAAGTATATCTAACTAGGCATTTTACAAACCTATTTGTATGGAGAATTTTACTATATGACATTTACCAAAAATATTATTTGTGAAATATAGAATTTTAGTATCAATTCTGAGATAAAAAAATGACTCATCAATTGCTACAGACTAGCTTAGGGCACACAGAGACATGGAAAAAAAATATGTATCGGGAAATAAAACTGCCTAAAACATCCCTGGTTATGTAGTTTATAAGTAATTTGAAAGGATGTGTTTCAGCACCAGGACCGCACTAAAGTTAACTGTCCTTGTATATTACTATAATCATCTCTATTCTTAAGTGTTCCATTAAAAACTATACAGTTAACTACAAAGTATGGATTAATGTTTGCTGACAGACAAATACTTGAGTGGTTTGTATAAAGTCCTGAATCAAATAACCCTTTCAGATTCTAGGGAAGACCTAACTAGCTCTTGAGTAGAGTAACTAGTAGTATAGGTGGCAGTCAGATTGGATAACTGGGTCAGCTGCCCATTTATAGAATGCAGAGTCGATTGGAACCCTTTCTGTTGGGTTTGCTCCTCACTTTTCATCACACAGTGAAGCTAGGAGGGGCCCATGATGAGCCGCAGAACCCTGCCCTCTGCCACCCGGGTCAGGCCTCACCACTCGCTGCCGGTACTCACGCCTGTGCAGGGGGTGGTTCAAGTGCCACGTGGCAGGCCCTCTGTTCAAAGAGTGTCAGACCCTAGTGGGCACACCAAACATCTGTACATGAGATGTCTAAACACATAAATGAGAAGAAGACTGCAAAGTGCGGAGTGCATGGTCCAGATAGGAGTTTGAGCTCAAGGAGATAGATGCCATCCTGGACTGAAACACGTCTCTAAGATAGTCTTGCACTTCACAGTCTACGGTGAACAAGAACTCCACGGGATTGCTACAGGAAGGACATCTGTGTATTTAGCCCTGAAACTCTTCTGCTAAGCCAACATCCCAGCAGGATGCAATGATGCGGTGCTGAAGAGAATCACCATCTCAGAAAAGATCCAGACACCAGGTTCCATGTACCACAGAGCTGAGAGCAATTGGAAAAGGTGTAAAAGCACCATTAAAATGACAGCATAAGATTTAGTAGCAAACACATAAAAGGCAAGATAAAAGTTTATTGATACTATTAAACTTCACGGTAAGAATGTAAAAGGGGTTGGAGCAAGTGCTTATAACTAGGAAAATGAAGGAGGGCGTACGTGCTCACTGGCTAAGATCTGGATGAAGGAATAATAGTGACAAGAGCTCCCTTTTCCATGTTGAAATATGAGGAAACTAGTGATTTTTAAAGAATTACTCAGTATGATGAGGAACCACTATCTTAAAGCAGCCAATTTGCTTAAATTTTAAGTTGGACAACCCACTAACTATGGTATCAAGTGCCTGTTAAGGGCCCGCCATGGACAAGGTACGTGTGGGTGTTGACACAGCAGAGAGACGTGTGCATAAAAATATTTTTACAAAACATCCGGATAGATTAAAGATGGCGGTGTGAGAGGTGAGACAGAGGCTTCCTCCTAAAACCTCATATAATATGAAAATAAAGCTACATCAACTGCTCTTGAAAGAGCAACATAAAAGAGGATGGCAACAAATTGCATGCACCTGGAGACAAGAGCAGCCCTCACAGAAAAGGGTAACGTACTAAAGCTGTGGTCCTGCGGGATCCAAGCCCTTCCCCCACTCCAGCTCACCAGTGGGAGAAACAGGAACAGAGCAGGGAGGGAGTGGAGATATGGGACTGCTAAATACCTAACTCTGGAGATCTGCTCTGGGAGCACAAACCTACATTACATGGTGCTTGCATGATACTCTTGTAATTAGGGGACTGGAAAGCTAAGACAGGCGGAATTCCTGGAGAGACTAAGAATCCAGCTGCTTGTGAAAGCAGGGATCCATACCCAGCTGCTTGGGGACAAAAGAAAGGCGGGCAGTCTAAGAGACTCCCTAACAAAGAAGCCCTTAGCAAGAGAGCTGCTAAAGGGGCAAGGATTGCACGGAGCTTACTGCTCAGGAGAAAGGACAGGCAGACAAAATTGTCTGGGTGTACTCTGCCCAGCAGGCTGGGAGCTTTCATGATCTTCAGGTGCTCCAGCTCCCTGGCTGCCTACACAGCTCCAAGAACCCCTTCTGTGACAGGCAGACTTGTGCAAATTTCTTCTGGCCAGCCCCACCAGGCTTACAAACCGGGAAATCCTTCCCTGGTGTTAGGGCAGCCAGAGAGAAGATCTGTCTATAGCAACTAAAAACACAAAGCACAGAGGCTTATACCTGTGTGCTCAGCCCACTGGTTCAGGCAGTGGAGACAGGCATAGCAGCCAGGAACCAGGAAACAGCCCTTTCATCCCTGGAGGCACCAATACCACTCCCCTACAATCCCCGCATTGCTACAGGGGCTGAGCAGCTCCAGAGAGTAGAGCTTCTGGGCACTAGAGGGCGCCATACACAAATATGAAACGCCAAAGGAACCTGGTCCAGAGTAAAATTATGAACACAAGGCCTGAGAAAGATTTAAATGATATGGACCTTATGACTCTCCCTGAAAGGGAGTTCAAAATAAAAATCATTAACATGCTCATGGAGGTAGGGAAAGATATTCAGGAACTCAGGAATGAATTCTGGCCAGAGATCCAATCATTGAAGAACACAATGGACGGTATTAAAAGCAGATGGGATACAGTGGAGGAGACAATAAATGAAATAGGAACTAGAGAAGAGGAATACAAAGAAGCTGAGGCACAGAGAGAAAAAAGGATCTCTAAGAATGAAAGAATATTGAGAGAACTGTGTGACCAGTACAAACAGAACAATATTCGCATTATAGGGGTACCAGAGGAGGAAGAGAGAGAAAAAGGGATAGAAAACGTCTTTGAGGAGATGATTGCTGAAAACTTCCCCTATCTGGGGAAGGAGATAGTCTCTCAGGCCTTGGAGGTGCACAGATCTCCCAACACAAGGGACCCAAGGAAGACAACAGCAAGACATATAGTAATTAAAATGGCAAAGATCAAGGATAAGGACAGACTATTAAAAGCAGCCAGAGAGAGAAACAGGATCACATACAAAGGAAAACCCATCAGGCTATCATCAGACTTCTCAGCAGAAATCTTACAGGCCAGAAGGGAGTGGCATGATGTATTTAATGCAGTGAAGCAGAAGGGCCTTGAACCAAGATTACTTTATCCAGCAAGATTATCATTTAAATTTGAAGGAGGGATTAAACAATTCCCAGAGAAGCAAAAGCTGAGAGAATTTGCCTCCCACAAACCATCTCTACAGTGTATTTTGGAGGGACTGCTATAGATGCAAGTGTTCCTACGGATTAATAGCTGTCACCAGAGGTAATAAAACCACAGTAAAGAAAATAGAACAGCTAATTACTAAGAAAATGCAAAATTAAATTAACTATTCGGAAAGTCAATCAAGGGATAGACAAACAGTACAGAATATGATACCTAATATATAAAGAATGGAATAGAAAGAAAAAGGAGGAAACAAACAAACAAAGAAGCTTTAGATTGTGTTTGTAATAGCATATTAAGTTAGTTGTTAGACTTTCAGATAGCAGGGAAGTTAACCTTGAACCTTTGGTAACCACAAATCTGAAGCCTGCAATGCCAATAAGTACATACCTATCCATAATCACCCTAAATGTAAATGGACTGAATGCACCAGTCAAAAGACATAGAGTCACTGAATGGATAAAAAACAAGACCCGTCTATATGCTGCCTTCAAGAGACCCACTTTAAACCCAAAGACATACACAGACTAAAAGTGAAGGGATGGAAAAAGATATTTCATGCAAACAACAAGGAGAAAAAAGCAGGTGTTGCAGTACGTGTATCAGACAAAATACACTTCAAAACGAAGAAAGTAGCAAGAGATAAAGAAGGACATTACATAATGATAAAGGGGTCTGTCCAACAAGAAGATATAACCATTTTAAATATATATGCACCCAACACAGGAGCACCAGCATATGTGAAACAAATACTAACAGAATTAAGGTAGGAAATAGACAGCAATGCATTCATTTTAGGAGACTTCAACACACCACTCACTCCAAAGGACAGATCAACCAGACAGACAATAAGTAAAGACACAGAGGAACTGAACAACTAACTAGAACAGATGAACCTAACAGATATCTACAGAATTCTGCACCCAAAAGCAGCAGCTACACATTCTTCTCAAGTACACATGGAACATTTTCCAGAATAGACCACATACTAGGCCACAAAAAGAACCTCAGTAAAGTCAAAAATATTGAAATTCTACCAACCAACTTCTCAGATCACAAAGGTATAAAACAAGAAATAAATTTTAGAAAGAAATCAAAAAGGCTCACAAATACATGGAGACTTAACAACATTCTCCTAACTAATCAATGGGTTAACGACCAAATCAAAACAGAAATGAAAGAATATATGGAGACTAATGACAACAACAACACAAAGCCACAACTTCTGTGGGACGCAGCAAAGGCAGTTCTAAGAGGAAAGTATATTGCAATCCAGGCCTATTTAAAGAAGGAAGGACATTTCCAAAAGAACAGTCTAAAGACACAATTACTGAAATTGGAAAAAGAAGAACAAATGAGGCCCAAAGTCACCAGAAGGAGGGACATAATAAAGATCAGAGAAGAAATAAATAAAATTGAGAAGAATAAAACAATAGAAAAAATCAATGAAACCAAGAGCTGGTTCTTTGAAAAAATAAACAAAATAGATAAACCCCTAGCCAGACTCATTAAGAGAAAAAGAGAATCTACACACATAAACACAATCAGAAATGAGAAAGGAAAAATCACGACGGACCCCACAGAAATACAAAGAATCATAAGAGAATATTATGAGAATCTATATGCTAACAAGCTGGAAAACATAGAAGAAATGGACTTCTTAGAAAAATACAACCTTCCAAGACTGACCAAGCAAGAAACAGAAAAACTAAACAGACCAGTCACCAGCAACAAAATCGAATTGGTTATCAAGAGACTACCCAAGAACAAAACCCCCGGACCAGATGGATTCACCTCTGAATTCTACCAGACATATAGAGAAGAAATAACACCCATTCTCCTTAAAGTTTTTCAAAAAATAGGAGAGGAGGGAATACTTCCAAACTCATTCTATGAAGCCAGCATCACTCTAATACCAAAACCTGGCAAAGACCTCACCAAAAAAGAAAATTAAAGACCAATATCCCTGATGAACGTAGATGCAAAAATACTCAACAAAATATTAGCAAACCAAATTCAAAAACACATCAGGAGGATCATACACCATGATCAAGTGGGATTTATCCCAGGGATGCAAGGATGGTACAACATTCGAAAATCCATCAACAAAAAGAACAAAACCACATGATCATCTCCATAGATGCTGAAAAAGCATTTGACAAAATTCAGCATCCATTCCTGATTAAAAGTCTCAACAAATTGGGTATAGACAGCAAGTACCTCAAAATCATAAAGGCCATATATGACAAACCCACAGCTAACATCATACGTAACAGCAAGAAA
Organism: Smutsia gigantea; assembly: GCA_032199065.1. NCBI lineage: Eukaryota > Metazoa > Chordata > Mammalia > Pholidota > Manidae > Smutsia > Smutsia gigantea. The sequence continues at coordinate 15,297 of JAVSCE010007407.1, read as the reverse complement.
CTGAAAGCTTTTCATCCCAGATCGGGAACAAGACAGGGATGCCCACTCTCTCCACTGTTATTCAACATAGTATTGGAGGTCCTAGCCACAGCAATCAGACAAAACAAAGACATACAAGGAATCCAGAATGGTAAAGAAGAAGTCAAATTGTCACTATTTGCAGATGACATGATACGGTACATAAAAAACCCTAAAGACCCCTCTCCAAAACTACTAGAACTAATATCTGAATTCAGCAAAGTTGCAGGATACAAAATTAACACACAGAAATCTGTTGCTTTCCTATACACTAATGATGAACTAACAGAAAGAGAAATCAGAAAAACAATTCCATTCACAATTGCATCAAAAAGAATAAAATACCTAGGAATAAACCTAACGAAGGAAGTGAAAGACCTGTACTCTGAAAACTACAAGACACTCCTAAGAGAAATTAAAGAGGACACTAACAAATGGAAATGCATCCCATGCTCTTGGCTAGGAAGAATAAATATTGTCAAAATGGCTATACTACCTAAAGCAATCTACAGATTCAATGCAATCCCTATCAAACTACCAACAGCTTTCTTCAATGAACTGGAACAAGTAATTCTCAAATTCATATGGAACCACAAAAGACCCCGAATAGCCAAAGCAATCCTGAGAGGGAGGAATAAAACAGGGGGAATTACGCTCCCTGACTTCAAGCTCTACTACAAAGCCACAGTAATCAAGACAATTTGGTATTGGCACAAAAACAGACCCACAGACCAGTGGAACAGAATAGAAAATACAAACATTAACCCAAACATATACAGTCAATTAATATTTGATAAAAGTGCCTTGGATATACAATGGGGAGATGACAGCCTCTTCAGCAGCTGGTGTTGGAAAAACTGGACAGCTACATGTAAGAGAATGAAACTGGACTACTGTCTAAACCCATACACAAAGGTAAACTCAAGGTGGATCAAAGACCTGAATGTAAGTCATGAAACCATAAAACTCTTAGAAAAAAACATAGGCAAAAAGCTCTTGGGCATAAACTTGAGCGACTTCTTCATGAACATATCTCCCCAGGCAAGGGAAACAAAAGCAAAAATGAACAAGTGGGACTATATCAAGCTGAAAAGGTTCTGAACAGCAAAAGCCACCATCAGTAGAACAAAAAGACATCCTACAGTATGGGAGAATATATTCATAAATGACGTATCCAATAAGGGGTTGATATCCAAAATATATAAAGAACTCATGCACCTTAACAAACAAAAAGCAAATAATGCATTTAAGAAATGGGCAGAGGACATGAATAGACACTTCTCTAAAGAAGAAATTCAGGTGGCCAACAGGCACATGAAAAGATGCTCCACATCGCTAATCATCAGAGAAATGCAGATTAAAACCACAATGAGATATCACCTCACACCAGTGAGAATGGCCAACATCCAAAACACAAACAACAAATGTTGGCGAGGATGTGGAGAAAAGGGAACCCTCCTACACTGCTAGTGGGAATGCAAATTAGTTCAGCCATTGTGGAAAGCAGTATGGAGGTTCCTCAAAAAACTCAAAATAGAAATACCATTTAACCCAGGAATTCCATTCCTAGGAATTTACCCTAAGAATACAGCAGCGCAATTTGAAAAAGACAGATGCACCCCTATGTTTATCGCAGCACTATTTACAATAGCCAAGAAATGGAAGCAACTTAAGTGTCCATCAGTAGATGAATGGATAAGGAAGATGTGGTACATATACACAATGGAATATTATTCATCCATAAGAAGAAAACAAATCCTACCATTTGCAACAACATGGATGGAGCTAGAGGGTATTATGCTCAGTGAAATAAGCCAAGCCGAAAAGACAAGTATCAAATGATTTCACTCATATGTGGAGTATAAGAACAAAGAAAAAAACTGAAGGAACAAAACAGCCGCAGACTCACAGAACCCAAGAACGGACTAATAGTTACAAAAGGGAAGGACTGGGGAAGATGGGTGGGAAGGGAGGGATAAGAGGGAAAAAGGGGCATTGTGATTAGCAGATGTAATGTTGGGGGGGCACGGTGAGGGCTGTACAACTCAGAGAAGACAAGTAGTGATTCTACAGCATCTCACTACACTGATGGACTGTGACTGTAATGGGGTTGGTGGGGGGGACTTGATGAAGGGGGTAGTTTAATAATCATAATATTGCACATGTAATTGTAGATTAATGATCCAAAATCAATTATAAAAAAAGAATACTTAAGAAAGCTAATAAAAGAATAGTTAAAAAAAAAAGAACATATGGGATGTGAACAATTTCCAGGGATGTGTTGTTTTAATTTGTCTGATTTTTCTCATACTATTCAAGATCAAATAGACAACATTCACCATATTATTGATAAGTTTTCACAAATGCCTGGATTGTTAAATTGGTTTTCTTTTTTCATTGGATATGGCCTATAATTTGTAGGTCTAATACTGTTATGCATTTGTATTCCTGTTCTACTCGTGTGTGTGCGGAAGGCAGTTGTTGGTCTTTTAAAGCCAATACAAGCATATGCTACTTTTCAAGAATTAACTTCAAGAAATAAGTGATTCCTTTTAAACAACTTTGTGAAATCATATACTGATTCCCCACCTGCATTTGCTGCAAGAAAATAATCATGTATATTGTGATTTTATCCAGAATTATAGCTGCTGGCTGTCCTCTCTTTCGTATTTTATCTCCCTGTTTGGTCCCAGGAGAGGGCTGGTTAGCCAGAGATGGGTAAGATTCCTCATGGGAGGAACAACCTTAGACAGGCACAGTCGCAAGGGACCTCAGGTGAGCAACTTGGGGACCAACTGAGGTGAGGCATAGAACCTCACCCCTCCAGACGAGAGAGACATTGCCTGTGACAAGCTTTGTCACAGGCCGGGCCCAGCTAATCATTATTCTGGTACCTTCCACAAGTATATGCATATGCATTTGCGTCAATTAAAACAAAAAAGGGGGAAATGTGGGATTCACTTATAATTTAAGTATAAGAATCATATGAATAATCATAGTTGAATTGATTGATTATAGTAACTTAAGTAGTTTCTCTGATATGACTGCCTTTGCATTGTTCACCTTGTGAGAACTTGTTCACTATGTTCCTTGCATTGTTCACCTTGTGGGAGCCTGTTCACTGTACTGGAACTTGTTTGTTATGCTCCGAAAGATTGGAGACCGTTGAGAATTAAGCTTGGAGTTGATTAAAAAAAAGAAAAAGAAGATGTGGTACATATACACAATGGAATATTATTCAGCCATAAGAAGAAAACATATCCTACCATTTGCAATAACATGGAAGGAGCTAGAGGGTACTATGATCAGTGAAATAAGCGAGGCGGAGAAAGACAAGTACCAAATGATTTCACTCATCTGTGGAGTATAAGAACAAAGGAAAAACTGAAGGAACAAAACAGCAGCAGACTCACAGAACCCAAGAACGGACTAATAGTTACCAAAGGGAAAGGGCCTGGGGAGGATGCGTGGGAAGGGAGGGACAAGGTTGGGAAAGGGGCATTATTAATATCACCCGTAATGCAGCGGCGGGGGATATGGGAAAGGCAGTATTTATAGAGAAGACAAGTAGTGATTCTATAGTATCTTACTACACTGATGGACAGTGACTGTAGTGGGGTATGTGGGGGGAACTTGATAATACGGTTCTAGTAACCATAATGTTATTCAAGTGATTGTACATTAATGATACCAAAATAAAAATAATTAATTTAAAAAAAAAATCTGGATAGAATTTTAGGTGAACTGGTAATTCCTTTTAGCTAATAAAATTCCTGAGGACACAATGTTCCCATTGGTCACAGACCGTCCCCAAGCGTTCTCCAAAGCATTCTCTCCCATTACATGATGGTGCGAACGCAAACGCTCCTGGGAACAAGGGAGTAAAATGAGCTCAGTCCCCAGGCCAAGTCGTGTTTGGCCCTCGCATTTAGTCCTCAAAATCCTGAGGGCAGTTGGCATTTTCCTCCGCCCAGCCTTCCTAACAGCCCGTGCCTTTCCCCATGTCCTTCCCAGGAAATGGGGGAATATTGCTGTAACTGCAGCTATAAAGGGCCTGCGTTCCTCGGAGGAAGTTCATATAGTCCAGGATAACGCACACTACCACTCGTCCTCCCATCACCTGAGTGAGCTGCGGCAGTGAGCTATGTGAGGCGCATTGTGCAGCCCCGGGCGCTGCAGCGAGGCTGTCCAGCCCAGAGTCCGTCTCCTGCCTGAAGCGGCAGTTCCCTCCCTGTGGAACCCCTGCACTCACAGATGCCCACGACCCTTCACTGCAGACTCCTGTGCACACTCTGGCCAGCCGGAAGGACCCACACGCACCAGACAGTTGCCCCTTTCCAGTGCAGAACCATGTCAAATGCACCTGGGAGGCAGCGTGATGTGCTTCAGAGTGAGGCTGAACTGGATCTGAATCCCAGCTATGCCCCTTAGGAATTACCAAGCTTCAGTAAGTTTGCCTCTGATTCCCCGGCAGGTTAGACATAAACACCCTCTATAGAGTCACTATGAAGATGAAATGTGATGATACAGTCATTCATCATCCACTGAACTGCACTCATGGCGCCCACCCCATGCAGCTGGGGCTGTTACAGGCCCTGGAGATGCATCAGGGACCAAAGCTGGAATCACCCAGACCTCTGCTCCCTGGGCCTGTCTCCACGCAGGGTCTCCTGCAGGTGGACACTCTGGACTCTCTCCCCACGCCTCCCTCACTCCCCCCGCAGAGGGGCCAGGCTGCATACCTGACGGGTGAGCTGGGCAGGAGGAGCTGCTCATGGGCTCAGTGCTTTCCCTGCAAGCTCAGGGTGAGTTCAGGGCACCCTCGGCTCCTATGGTCGGGCTGCAGGACAATTCTGCACACGTGGCCAAGTGACCCAGGAGGGGGGTGACACTCCCTAATCCCACCAGATCTGTTAAGTGCTGACATTTTCATCCAGCAGCCTGGAGAAGTGTGGTCAATGACCACATCCAAGGTCCTAACCTCGGTCTCATTCCTGTTCTCACACACTCTGCATTCCAGGAGAGGGAGGGGGAAAATTAACAAGCAAAGAAATAAAATGAAAATTAACAAGCAAAGAAATAAAATGAAAATTAACATTTTAGATATTGACAAGTCCTGTGACGAAAATGGAAGAGGGACAGAGAGCAATGGACATAAGGGCTACCAGTCCAGACAGGGCAAACTATCTGGCCCAACACAGCCCCTGGACGAGTGAAGGCAGCCTCCCTCCCTCTAAATTCACCGTGTAGACTGTGCAAAGACTGCTTGAAGAGGAATTTCTGGAGTTTGCAGTACTTCAAGGTTGAGATCTTGAGCGTCAGTGACAATTAGGCGCGCAGATGTGTACGTCAGCTGGGTTCCAGCTGATGCAAATCAGAGTAATGAGGAGCTTTTTTCACTCATTCATTCAACAAATGTGTGCCAGGCCCTGGAGATACTGCAGCGAGTGACAGCCACGGCGTCCCTGCTGTTGCAACAGACCAGCGCAGACTTAGTGGCCTAACTAACGATATGGGGCTCACCGGGCGAAAACTCCAAGTGTCCACAAACCTGCATTCCTTTCTGGATTGTCTGGGGGAGAATGTGCTTCCCTGCCTTTGCCAGCCTCCAGAGCTGCTCCCGGCCCCTTCCTGCAACACCAAAGCCAGCCACAGCAGGTGCAGACCTCCAAACACCGCAGAAGCCTGGCTTCCCCTTCTGCCTCCTTTTCCACTTTTAAGAACCCTTGTGATTATACTGATCCCAACCAGGTGATCCAGGATAAGCTCCCCAACTCAAAATCCTTCACCTAATCACACCAGTAAGATCCCTTTGGCTCTGCGAAGTAACACACGCACAAGTTCCCAGGATCGGGACACGGATATTTTGAGGAGACGTTATTCTACCCCCCACACTGTTTGTTACTAGGGAGCCTACGTTTTGTAGGAAAAGACCACAGTGAATGAAAACACAAACCCTGCATCATTACTCTGTATCTACTTGATTGCTTCGCATAAACTGACTTCACAACACACAGGAATTTAACCTCAGGATTCTAATCAACATTCAGAAGTGAACCTTATATGATTAATTCATTACATAAAATATTTACTCCTTGAGGTTCTCCTGTTGCTTTGTCATCAGGTATTAATTATGTTGTCATCAGGTATTAATTATGTTATTGCAGATTTATTAGTAAATCATCCATAGTTCTACAGGTTGAACCTAATTATCATCAACCTACTTTGTGGCCCTAAAGTTAAGCACTAGAGTAGTTATTCTGTACATTTAACTTTTATAAGCATGTCAGCCCCTGCTGTTCATATTTTACAATCAACACCTGAAGCGGCAAGAATGAAAATAATCATTATTTGGCCACAAAAGACTGTGTATAGGACTAACAAAGCATAAATAAAGTCTAAATTTTGAATGAAACTCTGAAATCAGGGGGGATATCCAGGTGGCCTTAGCTACGGCAAAGATCCCCACTAGACCAGAAAAGCTAGGCGTCTTCTTACTCCTTGGAAGCCTATGCTGGACCAATCGCATCCCCAAACCCATAAGGAAGCCAATTTGCAGGAGTCTAGAAGCTGGACTCAGAAATCAGAAGGACCTAGACTGGAAAGATGCCCCAACTGTAGGGGGGCCCATGCTGGCCCCACATTTGTCACCTAATAGTGACAAAGAGGTGGGCACACATCTCTGCATCTGTGGAATAAAAAAGTCAGGCAGATGACTTGACGAGGCCTTCCCACCTACCACTCTGGAAGCTCTTATTCCAATAGGCTAAGAGAAGACGCACATTCCTAGTCATGGGCTCTACAGGGTTGGGGGCGGCAGGCCGCGAAGGAAGGGATCCCACGGTGGAGGAGGTGTTGGTTTCACACCTCTGCTCTGCCTTTTTTGTTTCCTTCCCCCTTATGCTCCTTGCTGCAGCTCACTGAGCATCTAATGAGAGTCTAAGGAGAACCCGGGCTCCATGACAAACCCATAATAAATGGAGCCCCTCAGGTTTTGTGGATTTGCTGGCTTGTCTTGCATGGAGCTTTCCCTTCTGCCTTCCTTCCCGGAGGTATGGGACCCTGTACTTTTCAATCTGCGTGGATTCCATCCATCTCCCTCTTCCCAGCTAAGTCACTGGCCCCTGAATCTGCAAGGTTGAACTTTTTTCCTTTCCTCATATGGGAAATTTTCCAGGCAGAACTTCTGGATAACCCTTTTCTGTTTCTCCAAGGCTACTCTTCTTTCATTTACAAACAACTTTATTTCTGGACTAACTATGGCCACAGTAGCAGCTGGCTTTGCCCATAAAACAAAGCAATAACTATAACAACAGCAAAAACAAAAACTTTAAGGAATTAGTTATACTCACAAGTCATTGTGAATGTGCCAGGTCCTAAAGCTTGGGTCCACAGAGCAAACTGAGGCAAAGCCCAGATGCCCCAGGAGATTAACTGCCTTACCGAAAGCATGGTCCTGCCCTCAGTGGGCTCCACACCCCTGAGTTCACCAACCAAATAATTTTCTCCTTATTAATGAGATGAGATGGCTAGAAATTCACACTCACCCGCACTCCTAACTGGTAAACCTAACAGCAGCATGCTTATTAAAATTATCTGTCTCCATTTATGTCAGGATACATTAAAGTTATCATTAATCTCCCAGTATTATTTCTCAGAATTTGTCCTAAGAAAGGACGTATCACTTTTCCAAGACACGGACCATTTCTTCCTCCTACCCAGCCCTCCCTGTTCTTCCGTGGGGACCTATTCCCCAAGGCCCAGGTCAAACCTGCCTCTTCTCTGAAGCCTTTTCAAAGTAGCCGGATGGTCTTCTCTCTGAATTCAGATACCATGCACTTCTTGGGTAGTGAATTTACTAGTCACCTTTTCATGGGATTACCTTATGCCTATTAAAGGACAAAATTACTAAAGGCAAGAGAGCCATTAGACCCACCCGCCATGCAGATCCACCCATAGCACCCAGATGGATATTTCACCAAGAGCAGTTGCTATGGGTGAATGTTTGTCCCTCCCAGAATCCGTACGTGAGGCTCTAACCCCCACTGTGCCAGGACCTCTCAGAAGCGATCAGGTTTAGATGAGGGTATGAGGTTGGGACTCCCGCAGCTGGATCAGCGCCCTTATAGGAAAGAAAACACAAGCTCCTCTCTCACCCCCCACCCAGCCAACCCCTGGCAGAACCACCTGGAAGGCCATGGAGGCCCAGATGCCGCCCCACTTCTACAGTTTCCAATTTGTTCGTTCTGGGGTGGGGCCCATGATTCTGCAGGTCTAATGAGCTCCTCGTGAAGGTACAGCCTCCGGTCCAGGGAGGGCAGCTTGAGAAGCACTGGCAGTGGAGGACAAGACAAGAGCATGTGCAGGTGTGCAGGGACAGATGTGGAGGGGCTGGTCCATGGAGATTACTTTTGGAGGTCTTCATTTTCTAAGCAAGCAGCCAAGTCATTAGCTAAGAATGAGTTAGGACAAGGCATCAGAGGGTTGAGGAGAAAGTAGGGGACATGAAGTAAAGCAGAGCCACATGCTAACAGAGGGGGCCCAGCAAATCACTGGAATGACATGAAAGCCCCCACACCAGTCTTTCGCTGCCAACTCTAGACATTTTCCCATGAGAAAAGCGGATTAACCAATCAGAGTTCTCTGAACTTTCCAGTTCACAGCCCCATGGAGCGCCACTTACTCCCCCACGTGGGTCTCAGCTCCGCGCCCAGACGTGCCGCACCTGGAACAGAAGTGCTCCCTGCGTGTCTGCTGTGGCGGTCCTTGATGCTGTAAGCACTGAATACTGCAGAGAAGCATATTACCACGGTTCTGAACAAACGCAAATCACTTAATAGAAATTTGAAGGATCTGCGATTGACACTACTTAGAAACAATAAGCCAACCTGTTACTATTTCATGAAAACTGGCAGAATACACAAGACTCCTGGTTAGAGACAAGGGACTTTACTGCTCATGGCAGTGGCAGTAGCCAGAGCTTCCTGTTCTCCTGGGTCCGCTGTACCCCCATGCCCCACATCCCACGTCGGGGACACAGCAGGCCTAGATGCATGCCTGCACGTAGAGCAGCTGCTTTATAGGAAAGAAACCCGAAGGCCAGCACTTTCTGAATAAACAGCAAAAATCGCAACAAGCAGCAAACAAGCTAGTCCCCACTCCCTGGGGGGCAGGCAGTGTCCTTCCCCTCCTGGGTGACGAGCTCCGGAAACAGGGACAGACAAGCCTCGCAGCCTGGCACGCTCAGCAGGGACACTCACGGCTCTGGGCCGAGTGCCTCCCGCAACACTCTCTCAAATGCAAATTATTTTAATATCATCACGTTAGATATTCTAGAAACCTCTAGACACGGATGCATCTCCAGCCAAACCACAATTACTGTATGTGTTTACAGAACTAAGCTTGGACGTGCAGCACGGTTAAGATATTGACAACAGATTTACACTTCTTCAAGAGGCTGTCAGAGTTACCACCAATTATCTCACTGCTCACTGATCGCCAGAACCCAGCTCCACTCCCGACTATGAATTATCTGCACCATTCAGTAAGTTGTATTACATCCAGATGCTTGCCTTTCATGAAAGACTCGCGCACTGTGGCTGAGGCAGGACATTCTAAATGCATCATTCAGTGCTCATATGGCACAACTTGTTCTTGGTTGTTCATTAGTACTGCTAAGAAAAATACATAATGCTCAATGATATTACAGCCAATATAAAATGTCGGTGGGGGTTAGGATTATAACACACTGTCAACTTTCAAACGTAGAGCCAAGACAATAGAACTCACAGTGCTGAATTGTAAGAGAAATCCTGTAATTTTTTCTAATATTTGGCCCCATAAAAACATACAGTATTTTCAAGCACTATTTCCTAAGCCCTAGAGAAAAGATGGAACAGTTCACACAAGTGAAGATAAATGAGCTGAAATAAAGTGGTCTTCCATTCTTGAACATACTTTGGACATGAAAAATTACCTTATTAACTAGCATAACTATGTAAAAATTATGGTGACATATAAAATGAAAAGCAAACAGCATTCTGGAGCAAGACCTAAAGAAACACTCCCACTGCAATATACCAGAGAGCTGAATCAGTAGTGCACATACAACAAAGAATTGACTTACAAAGTTGTGGGTACTGGCTAAGATGCTGGATGCTGACAGGACAGGCAGTCAGGAAGGGGACCCCCCAGGCATGAGCTGAGGCTTCCAGTCCACAGGCGGGCAGGTAGGCGAAGAGACAGCAGAGCAGGCTGGAACCCCACAAATACAGGCTGAGCTTGGGGGCTCTGACTTCAGTGAAAGCCTAGCTCCTCTCTTAAAGGGCTTCCACCAGAGTAGGCCAGCCCACCCAGAATAACCTCCCTTTTGATGAGCTCATCACTGACAAGAGTAACTACACCTGCAAACGCCTTCACAGCAGTGTCACCTAGTGCTTGCTGGACTGAGTGGAAGGTGTGCACCGCCAGCGGCTAGATCTCAGGCAGGGTGACACATCACAGCCACACCAGTGTGGACGCACAGGTTCAAATCCCAGCTCTGCTCCACTGTGTGGACGTCAGAGGAACATGGGCTCTCAGTCACTTCATCCACAAACTGGGATAAGGACAGAAGTCTTCCGGAGTTGTTTGTGAGGATTAGAGCTATTTTATGAAAGTCCTCAGCTCCATGTGTGGTAACCAGGAAATGCTCCATAAGGCCTTGCTAATACTGTGTGTGTGCGCGTCCACATGCATACACCCACGTGTGTTTCTGAGAAAGTGCTTCCCATTTCTTAACTTCCAATTCATTTTCTGCTCATCTTCTGGGGTAACTCTTGACCTCCAAGAATTAGCCTGCACAGAGCCCCAGGGTTTCAGCCCCAGGCAAGTTCACTATGGACTCAGCAAGACTGCGGACTGAACGTTCTTGGGGTAAAAGGGTTTATTACCCGGCTTTGTTCTCATGGCGACAGATCAAGCGCACTAGAATCACATCTGCACCCAACAGCCTGCAGGCCTGTAATCCTCCTTTGTTTCATGCCTCCGTGCTGCCCCGACTCCAGCCTCTGCTCTGCTCTCCCGCAGCCTTGCAGCCGTGCCACCATGTCACGCCCAGAGCACTGGGCAGGGCTCTTTACATAGAGTCAACAGCCATGTATTGCCCACAGGTGTGCAGTGAGCTAGTCAACCAGGGCCAGGTGAGACTCCTGGCCACAGGAACCTTCATTTTCTCCACAGCTTCATAAAGATATTTACCTTCTACAACAGAAGCCCTTTCAGATACCCTCCCTGCCACCTACTCACCCCATGTTCTGACCCAGTCCTGACCCACCGCTGGGCCCACCGCATTTAGGTTCTGCTGGTGTTCCTCTCTCTAGGCCGCCCCTCCAGAAAAACTCAGCTCCTGGTATCCTTTCCAGATAGAAAATTCTGGGCCAATCATGAATTCTGATTCACCTCCAATCAGAACGTTGACTTGAGTAAGCAACTTACTAAAACAGGTGCTTTCATTCACGGCTCCCTTTGCGCTTTTCTGAAAAATGATTCTCAACATCAAATATGAAAAGTTCTACCATCTCTGGGCCATGCAGTAATGGTGTCCGTATCTGCTGAACGAAACTCTATATTCAGACCTGGAGACGAATCTGTTCGTCTCGCCAGTGGGTTTCAGCCTGGGCCAGCTTGCTATGGATTCAGTGTGACCAAAGAAAATGACTACAAAACGTTCTTGGGGTGAAAGGGTTATACCCAACTTTATTTCCAGGTGGCAGGTCAGTCACTAAAATCCCTTTCACTCAGAGTGTGCAGGCAGCAAGCCAGTCTCTGTCTCTGGGCTCCCTGTCCACACAGCCATCCTCTGGGCCTCTCTCCACAGTCGTCCCGGACAGCCGTCCTCTGGGCCTCTCTGCACAGTTGTCCCACACAGCAATCCTCTGGGCCCCTCTGTCTGCACAGCTGTCCTCTGGGCCTCTCTGCACAGTCGTCCCGCACAGCCGTCCTCTGGGCCCCTCTGTCTGCACAGCGTCCTCTGGGCCCCTCTGCACAGTCGTCCCGCACAGCTGTCCTCTGGGCCCCTCTGCACAGTTGTCCCACACAGCCGTCCTCTGGGCCCCTCTGTCTGCACAGCCGTCCTCTGGGCCTCTCTGCACAGTCGTCCCACACAGCAATCCTCTGGGCCCCTCTGTCTGCACAGCTGTCCTCTGGGCCCCTCTGCACAGTGATCCCACACAGCCGTCCTCTGGGCCCCTCTGCACAGTGATCCCACACAGCCGTCCTCTGGGTCCCAGAGTCATCCCGACAGCCGTCCTCTGGGCCTCTCTGCACAGTGATCCCACACAGCCGTCCTCTGGGCCCTCTGCACAGTCGTTCGCACAGCCGCCCTGGCCTCTGCACAGTCGTCCACAGCCGCCCTCTGGGCCTCTCTGCACAGTCGCCCCGCACACCCTCTGGGCCCCTCTGCACAGTCGTCCCGCACAGCCGTCCTCTGGGCCTCTCTGCACAGTGATCCCACACAGCCGTCCTCTGGGCCCCTCTGCACAGTCGTCCCGGACAGCCGTCCTCTGGGCCTCTCTGCACAGTGATCCCACACAGCCGTCCTCTGGGCCTCTCTCCACAGTCGTCCCGGACAGCCGTCCTCTGGGCCTCTCTGCACAGTCGTCCCACACAGCAATCCTCTGGGCCCCTCTGTCTGCACGGCTGTCCTCTGGGCCCCTCTGCACAGTCGTCCCGCACAGCCGTCCTCTGGGCCCCTCTGTCTGCACAGCTGTCCTCTGGGCCCCTCTGCACAGTCGTCCCGCACAGCCATCCTCTGGGCCTCTCTGCACAGTGATCCCACACAGCCGTCCTCTGGGCCTCTCTGCACAGCCGTCCCGCACAGCCGTCCTCTGGGCCCCTCTGCACAGTCGTCCCCGCACAGCCGTCCTCTGGGCCTCTCTCTGCTGGTGATCCCACACAGCCCGATCCTCTGGGCCCCTCTGCAGTCGTCCCCTTGCAGCCGTCTCTGGGCCTCTGCACAGTCGTCCCGGACAGCCGTCCTCTGGGCCCCTCTGATCATCCCGCTGTCGTCCTCTGGGCCTCTCTGCACAGTCGTCCCGGACAGCCGTCCTCTGGGCCCCTCTGCACAGTCGTCCCGGACAGCCATCCTCTGGGCCTCTCTCCACAGTCGTCCCGGACAGCCGTCCTCTGGGCCTCTCTGCACAGTCGTCCCACACAGCAATCCTCTGGGCCCCTCTGTCTGCACAGCTGTCCTCTGGGCCCCTCTGCACAGTCGTCCCGCACAGCCGTCCTCTGGGCCCCTCTGTCTGCACAGCTGTCCTCTGGGCCCCTCTGCACAGTCGTCCCGCACAGCCATCCTCTGGGCCTCTCTGCACAGTGATCCCACACAGCCGTCCTCTGGGCCTCTCTGCACAGCCGTCCCGCACAGCCGTCCTCTGGGCCCCTCTGCACAGTCGTCCCGCACAGCCGTCCTCTGGGCCTCTCTGCACAGTGATCCCACACAGCCGTCCTCTGGGCCTCTCTGCACAGTCGTCCCGCACAGCCGTCCTCTGGGCCTCTCTGCACAGTGATCCCACACAGCCGTCCTCTGGGCCCCTCTGCACAGTCGTCCCGCACAGCCATCCTCTGAGCCTCTCTGCACAGTGATCCCACACAGCCGTCCTCTGGGCCCCTCTGCACAGTCGTCCCGCACAGCCGTCCTCTGGGCCCCTCTGCACAGTGATCCCACACAGCCGTCCTCTGGGCCCCTCTGCACAGTCGTCCCGCACAGCCATCCTCTGGGCCCCTCTGCACAGTCGTCCGCACAGCCGTCCTCTGGGCCTCTCTGCACAGTCGTCCGCACAGCCGTCCTCTGGGCCTCTCTGCACAGTGGTCCGCACACCTGTCCTCTGGGCCTCTCTGCACAGCCGTCCTCTGGGCCTCTCTGCACAGCCGTCCCGCACAGCCGTCCTCTGGGACCCTCTGCACAGCCATCCCGCACAGCCGTCCTCTGGGCCTCTCTGCACAGCCGTCCTGCGCAGCTGTCCTCTGGGCCTCTCTGCACAATCGTCCCGCACAGCCGTCCTCTGGACTCCTGTCCTCGGCGCTGCCACCACTCCAGCCTCTGCTCTGCTCTCCTGCAGCCTTGCAGCCGTGCCACCATGTCGCGCCCAGAGCACTGGGCAGAGTTCTTTATGTAGAGTCAACAGCCATGTATTGCCCACAGGCGTACAGTGAGCTAGTTAACCAGGGCCAGGTGGGAATCCTGGCCGCAGGAACTCTCATTTTATCCACAAAAGCTCTGAGAAGGCTTTGCACCTCTCAGCAAAGACTACCTGTTTAATTTTGTTTAACCCAGTGTTTACTAAATTGGGCATTCTTTCCTGAAACTTTGTATTATATACTAACTGTTAATCTGAGGGGCAATATGGTGTGTCCTTTAAGAGCATGGCTTTTGGAACAGTATTGTCTGCATTTGAATCCTGGCTGGCTCTGTCACTCAGTATCTATTAGTTTTCTCATCTATAACGTGGATGACAATAATAACAGTAACTACCTACATGCAAAGTATTTGTAACAGTATTTATAACACCAGAAGCACTATTTAAGTGTTGATTAACATCCAGCAGAACCAGTGTTCTAGACCCACTTTGGGAAACACTAGAGAATCTAGCCCTTCAGCATCCTGGGGCTCCCATCTCTCTATGAGATAACAGACCAGGTGGAGAGGTGGTGTATAATTATCACGCAGTATGTTAAGTCCTGAACAAGCAGCAAGTGAAGACTCTGGAGCCCAGAGAAGGGAAGGAATAATGTTTCTAATGGTAAAGGAGGTTTCAGGAAAGAATCCACAGTCAAACTGACAGAAATCTCAACATCCAGGTAGGACTTCAATAAGCACAAAAGGGGAGAATGATAGCAGCAAAGCCCTGGGCTAGCTGGAAAATAGTGAGTAGCCTGATTTGACTAGAGGGCAATGTGGTTGGAAGGTGGGGGGGATGTACTGGAAATGAGGTTGACATTAAATTGTTAAGGATCCTGTATGCCCAGCTAGGGACCTTGGGATTTCCTCTACAGGAATTAAGGAACACAACCACTAAAAATAACAACCAGTCAACGAGGGAAGGATCAGAGAATCAGTGTGGGAGTGAATAGAAGAGGAAAAGACTAGACTCAAGGATGTTATAATGGTTCAGATAAGCAGAGAAAAGGGAGCAGTCTGACTACAGAAGGGGAAAACAGGTTTAAAGGTATTTCAAACATAGCAAAAAATATCCAGTGTGACATTTAAAGAAAGTGGCAAAAAAATAAAACAAAAAAACA
>JAVSCE010007404.1:0-12893 GCA_032199065.1 Smutsia gigantea | reverse complement strand
CAGACTGTCCTGGAATGAAACAATTTCCAGACAAACGAAAGTTGAGTTTGCCTCTCATAAACCACCACTACAGGATATCTTAAACGGACTGCTCTAGAGGGAAGCACCCCTAGGCTAAAAAGATGTCACCAAAGAAAATAAAATCATAGCAAAGAAAGCAGACCATCCAAATACTAACTAAAGGCAAAGAATAAAACACCTAGTATATAAAGAATGGAGGAGCAGGAATAAGAAGGGAGAGAAATAAAGAAACAGCAGATGGTGTTTACAATAACTTAATAAGAAGGATAAGTTAGATTGTTAGATAGTAAAGAAGCAACCCTTGAACTTTGGTAACCACGAATCCAAAGACAGCAATGGCAATAAGTACATATCTATCGATAATCACCCTAAATGTAAATGGACTGAATGCGCCAATCAAAAGACACAGAGTAACAGAATGGATAAAAAAGCAAGACCATCTATATGCTGCTTACAAGACACTTACCTGAAACGCAAAGACATACACATAAAATGAAGGCATGGAAAAAGATATTTCATGCAAACAACAAAGAGAAAAAAAACAGGTGTTGCAGTACTTGTAACAGACAAAATAGACTTCAAAATGAAGAAAGCAGCAAGAGATAAAGAAGGACATTACATAATGATAAAGGGGTCAGTCCAAACAAGAAGATATAACCATTATGAATATATATGCACCCAACACAAGAGTGCCAGCATATGTGAAACAAATACTAACAGAATTAAAGGAGGAAATAAACAGCAATGCATTCATGTTAGGAGATTTCAACACACCACTCACTCCAAAGGACAGATCAACCAGATAGAGAATAAGTAAAGACACAGCGGCACTGAACAACACACTAGAACAGATGGACCTAACAGACATCTACAGAACTCTACACCAAAAAGCACCAGGATACACATTCTTCTCAAGAGCACATGGAACATTTTCCAGAATAGACCACATACCAGGCCACAAAAAGAACCTCAGTAAATTCAATAATACTGAAATCCTACCAACCAACTTCTCAGATCACAAACGTATAAAACCAGAAATAAATTTTTGAAAGAAACCAAAAAGGCTCACAATTACATGGAGACTTAACAACATTCTCCTAATTAATCAATGGGTTAAGGACCAAATCAAAACAGAAATCAAAGATTTTATGGAGACTAATGACAACAACAACACAAAGCCACAACTTCTGTGGGACGCAGCAAAGGCAGTTCTAAGAGGAAAGTATATTGCAATCCAGGCCTATTTAAAGAAGGAAGAACATTCCCAAATGAAAAGTCTAAAAACACAATTACTGAAATTGGAAAAAGAAGAACAAATGAGGCCCAAAGTCACCAGAAGGAGGGACATAATAAAGATCAGAGAAGAAATAAATAAAATTGAGAAGAATAAAACAATAGAAAAAGTCAATAAAACCAAGAGCTGGTTCTTTCAAAAAATAAACAAAATAGATAAACCCCTAGCCAGACTTATTAAGAGAAAAAGAGAATCTACACACGTAAACAGAATCAGAAATGAGAAAGGAAAAATAACGACAGACCCCACAGAAATACAAAGAATTATAAGAGAATATTATGAGAATCTATATGCTAACAAGTGGGAAAACCTAGAAGAAATGGACAACTTCTTAGAAAAATACACCTTCAAGACCAACCAAGCAAGACACAGAAAAACTAAACAAACCAATCACCAGCAACGAAATTGAATCGGTAATCAAAAAACTACCCAAGAAAAAAACCCCCGGACCAGATGGATTCACCTCTGAATTCTACCAGACATATAGAGAAGAAATAACCATTCTCCTAAAGTTTTTCAAAAAATCGAAGAGGAGGGAATACTTCCAAACTCATTCTATGAAGCCAGCAGCACTCTAATACCAAAACCGGGCAAAGACCTCACCAAAAAAGAAAATTACAGACCAATATCCCTGGTGAACGTAGATGCAAAAATACTCAACAAAATATTAGCAAACCGAATTCAAAAATACATCAAGAGGATCATACACCATGATCAAGTGGGATTCATCCCAGGGATGCAAGGATGGTACAACATTCGAAAATCCATCAACATCATCCACCACATCAACAAAAACAAGAACAAAAACCACATGATCATCTCCATAGATGCTGAAAAAGCATTTGACAAAATTCAGCATCCATTCATGATTAAAACTCTCAACAAAATGGGTATGGACGGCAAGTACCTCAACATCATAAAGGCTATATATTACAAACCCACAGCTAACATCATACTTAACGACGAGACGCTGAAAGCTTTTCATCTAAGATAGGGAACAAGACGGATGCCCACTCTCTCCACTGTTATTCAACATAGTACTGGAGGTCCTAGCCACGGCAATCAGACAAAACAAAGACACACAAGGCATCCAGACTGGTAAAGAAGAAGTCAAATTGTCACTATTTGCAGATGACATGATACTGTATACATAAAAAACCCTAAAGACTCCATTCCAAAACTACTAGAACTAATATCTGAATTCAGCAAAGTTGCAGGATACAAAATTAACACACAGAAATCTGTTGCTTTCCTATACACTAATGATGAACTAAGAGAAAGAGAAATCAGAAAAACAATTCCATTCACAACTGCATCAAAAAGAATAAAATACCTAGGGATAAACCTAACGAAGGAAGTGAAAGACCTGTACTCTGAAAACTACAAGACACTCCTAAGAGAAATTAAAGAAGACAATAACAAATGGAAATTCATCCCATGCTCTTGGCTAGGAAAAATAAATATTGTCCAAATGGTTATACTACCTAAAGCAACCTACAGATTCAATGCAATCCCTACCAAACTACCAACAGCTTTCTTCAATGAACTCAAACAAATAATTCTAAAATTCATATGGAACCACAAAAGACCCCGAATACCCAAAGCAATCCTGAGAAGGAGGAATAAACCAGGGGGAATTACGCTCCCTGAATTCAAGCTCTACTACAAAGCCACAGTAATCAAGACAATTTGGTATGGGCACAAAAGCAGACCCACAGACCAGTGGAACAGAATAGAAAATCCAAACATTAACCCATACATTTACAGTCAATTAATATTTGATAAAGGAGCCTTGGATATACAATGGGGAGATGACAGCCTCTTCAGCAGATGGTGTTGGAAAAACTGGAGAGCTACATGTAAAAGCATGAAACTGGACTACTGTCTAGCCCCATACACAAAGGTAAACTCAAGGTGGATCAAAGACCTGAATGTAAGTCGTGAAATCATAAAATCCTTAGAAAGAAACATAGGCAAAAATTTCTCAGACATAAACATGAGCGACTTCTTCATGAACATATCTCCCCGGGCAAGGGAAACAAAAGCAAAAATGAACAAGTGGGACTATATCAAGCTGAAAAGCTTCTGTACAGCAAAGGACACCATCACTAGAACAAAAAGACATCCTACAATATGGGAGAATATATTCATAAATGACGTATCCGATAAGGGGTTGACATCCAAAATATATAAAGAACTCACGCACCTTAACAAAGAAAAAGCAAATAATCCAACCAAGAAATGGGCAGAGGACATGAATAGACACTTCCCTAAAGAAGAAACTCAGACGGCCATCAGGGACGTGAAATGATGCTCCACATCGCTAATCATCAGAGAAATGCAGATTAAAGCCACACTGAGATATCACCTCACACCAGTAAGGATGGCCAACATCCAAAACACAAAGAACAACAAATGTTGGTGAGGATTTGGAGAAAAGGGAACCCTCTTACACTGCTGGTGGCAATGCAAATTAGTTCAACCATTGTGGAAAGCAGTATGGAGGTTCCTCAAAAAACTCAAAATAGAAATACCATTTGACCCAGGTATCCCACTCCTAGGAATTTACCCTAAGACTGCTGCAACCCAGTTGGAAAAAGACATATGCACCCCTGTTTATTGTGCACTATTTATAATAGCCAAGAAATGGAAGCAACCTAAGTGTCCATCAGTAGATGAATGGATAAAGAAGAGGTGGTACATATACACAATGGAATATTATTCAGCCATAAAAAGAAAACAAATCCTACCATTTGCAACAACAGGATGGAGATAGAGGGTATTATGCTCAGTGAAATAAGCCAAGACGAAAAGTACAAGTATCACATGATTTCACTCATATGTGGAGTATAAGAACAAAGGAAAGAACTGAAGGAACAAAACAGAAGCAGACTCACAGAACCCAAGAACGGACTCATAGTTACCAAAGGGAAAGGGACTGGGGAAGATGGGTGAGAAGAGAGGGATAATAGGGAAAAAGGGGCATTATGATTAGCAGATGTAATGTTGGGGGGACATGGGGAGGGCTGTACAACTCAGAGAAGACAAGTAGTGATTCTATAGCATCTCACTACGCTGATGGACAGTGACTGCAATGGGGTTGGTTGGGGGAACCTGATGAAGGGGGTAGTTTAAAAACCATAATATTGCACATGTAATTGTAGATTAATGATACTAAATAAATTATAAAAAAAGAAAGAAAATTGAGAATAAAACAATAGAAAGAATCAATGAAAGCAGGAGCTCGTTCTTTGAGAATATAAACAAAAATAGATAATCCCCTAGCCAGACTTATCAAGAAAAAGAGTCTACACAGATAAACAGAATAAGAAATGAGAAAGAAAAAATCACTACGGACACCACAGAAATACAACGAATGTGAGAGAATACTATGAAAAATTATATGCTAACAACCTGGATAACCTAGAAGAAATTGACAACTTTCTAGAAAAACACAACCTTTCAAGGCTGACCAAGTAAGAAACAAAAAATCTGAATAGTCCAATTATCATCAAAGAAATTGAATTGGTAATCACAAAACTACCTAAGAAGAAAACACCTGTACCAGATGGTTTCACTGCTGAACTTTATGAAACATTTAGTGAAGACCTGATACCCATCTTCATTAAAGTTTTCCAAAAAGTAGGACGGAATACTCCCAAACTCATTCTATGAGGCCAACATCACTCTAATACCAAAACCAGGAAAAGACACCACACACACAAAAAAATTACAGACCAATATCCTTGATGAAGCCAGACGCAAAAATACTCAACAAAATATTAGGAAACCGAATTAAAAAATACATAAAAAAGATCATCCATCATCATCACATGGGATTCATCCCAGGGATGCAAGGATGGTACAACATTCGAAAATCCATCAACATCATCCATGACATCAGCAAAAAGAAAGAGAAAAACCACATGATCATCTCCATAGATGCTGAAGAGCATTCAACAAAATTCAACATTCATTCATGATAAAAACTCTCAACAAAATGGGTAGAGAGGGCAAGTACCTCAACATAATAAAGGCCATATATGACAAACCCACAGCCAACATTATACTTAACAGCGAGAAGCTGAACACTTTTCCTTTAAGTTCGGGAACAAGACAAAGATGCCCACTCTCCCCACTTTTATTCAACATAGTTCTGGAGGTCCTAGGCACAGCAATCAGCCAACACAAAGAAAAGGCATCCAGATTGGCAAGAAAGAACTCAAACTGTCCCTGTTCGCAGGTGACATGATATTGTACATAAAAAACCCTAAAGAATCCACTCCAAAACTACTAGATCTAATATCTGAATTCAGCAAAGTTACAGGATACAAAATTAATACACAGAAATCTGTTGCATTCCTATACACTAACAATGAACTAGCAGAAGGAGAAATCAGGAAAACAATTCCATTCACAATTGCATCAAAAAGAATAAAATACCTAGGAATAAACCTAACCAAGGAAGTGAAAGACCTATACCCTGAAAATTACAAGATACTCTTAAGAGAAATTAAAGAGGACACTAATAAATGGAAATTCATCCCATGCTCTTGGCTAGGAAGAATAAATATTGTCAAAATGGCAATCCTGCCTGAAGCAATCTACAGAATCAATGCAATCCCTATCAAAATATCTACAGCATTCTTCAATGAACTAGGGTAAATAGTTCTAAAATTCATATGGAACCACAAAACACCCCAACTAGCCAAAGCAATCCTGAGAAGGAAGAATAAAGCAGGGGGAATTACGCTCCCTGACTTAAAGCTCTACGAAAAGCTACAGTAATCAAGACAATTTGGTACTAGCACAAGAACACACCCATAGACCAGTGGAACAGAATAGAGAGCCCAGATATAAACCCAAGCATATATGGTCAATTAATATATGATAAAGAAGTCATGGATATACAATGGAGAAATGACAGCCTCTTCAACAGCTGGCGTTGGCAAAACTGGACAGCTACATGTAAGAGAATGAAACTGGACTACTGTCTAACCCCATACACAAAGGTAAACTCAAAATGGATCAAAGACCTGAATGTAAGTCATGAAACCATAAAACTCTTAGAAAAAACATAGGCAAAAATCTCTTAGACATAAACATGAGCCACTTCTTCATGAACATATCTCCCCAGGCAAGGGAAACAAAAGCAAAAATGAACAAGTGGGACTATATCAAGCTGAAAAGCTTCTGTACAGCAAAGGACACCATCAGTAGAACAAAAAGACATCTTACAATATGGGAGAATATATTCATAAATGACATATCCGATAAGGGGTTGATATCCAAAATATATAAGGAACTCACACACCTCAACAAACAAAAGCAAATAATCCAATTAAGAAATGGGCAGAGGACATGAATAGACACTTCTCCAAAGAAGAAATTTAGATGGCCAACAGGCACATGAAATGATGCTCCACATCACTAATCAACAGAGAAATGCAAATTAAAACCACAATGAGATATCACCTCACACCAGTAAGGATGGCCAACATCCAAAATACAAACAACATCAAATGTTGGCGAGTATATGGAGAAAAGGGAACCCTCCTACACTGCTGGTGGAAATGCAAATTAGTACAACCATTGTGGAAAGCAATATTATAGAGGTTCCCCAAAAACCTCAAAATAGAAATACCATTTGACCCAGGAATTCCACTCCCAGGAATTTACCCTAAGAATGCAACAGCCCAGTTTCAAAAAGACAGATGCACCCCTATGTTTATCGCAGCACTATTTACAATAGCCAAGAAATGGAAGCAACCTAAGTGTCCATCAGTAGATGAATGGATAAAGAAGATGTAGTAAATATACACAATGGAATATTATTCAGCCATAAGAAGAAAACAAATCCTACCATTTGCAACAACGTGGATGGAGCTAGAGGGTATTATGCTCAGTGAAATAAGTCAAGCGCAAAAAGACGAGTATGAAATTATTTCACTCATATGAGGAGTATAAGAGCAAACTGAAGGAATAAAACAGAAAAAGACTCACAGAACCCAAGAATGGACTAACAGTTACCAAAGGGAAAGGGACTGGGGAGGATGCGTGGGAAGGGAGGGACAAGGGGGAAAATGGGGCAATACGATTAGCACACATAATGTAGGGGTGGTACAGGGAGAGCTGTACAACTTAGAGAAGACAAGTAGTGATTCTATAGCATCTCACTACACTGATGGACAGTGACTGTAATGGGGTATGTGGTGGGGACTTGATGATGTGGGGAGTCTATTAACCATAATGGTGCACATGTAATTGTAGATTAATGATACCAAAATAAAAAAGGACAAAAAAAAATTAAAACAAGCTCTTCTCATAAGGGTCCTTAGATGATCTTTGAAATTAGTTTGCTATTTACTCAACCCAGAAAACCTCACAAAATCATGCACATCAGGAGTTTCAAATCTTCGGGTACTTAAGAACACTCGTGAAGTTGCCCATGCATCTGAAAAGCCCCAAGTATCTGCAGGATGTCCCTGCATAGAAGCACATTGTGACATTCCAGCCTGACAATGGTGCAGCTGGGTAGGCGTGGACAGTGAGTGAGGCTGGACACAGGGATGGTGGCCCAAAAAGAGTGACTTTTTACCACATGTGCTTAAAAATAGAGTGTAGACTTCCGGGAAGATGGCGGTGTGAGCAGGGCGGCAGAAATCTCCTCCCAACACTATATTTATCTACGAAAACACAGAAAATACATCTATTCCTAAAAGAGAGACGAGAATACGCAGGAAAGCGCACAGCGTGCAGCTACACCCGAGAAGACTCGGCACCCCAAGAGGCGGGTAAGATACGGAGCCGCGAACCGGCGGGACCCGAGCCCTCCCCCACCCCAGCGCACCGGCGGGAGGAGAGGATTCAGAGCCGGGAGGGAGTGGAAGTACACCCCGCGAAATAGCCAGCCCCGGGGATCTGCGCGGGGAGCGCTGACCCACATTGCGCAGTGCAGCGGAGATTGGAGAGACAGAGGGGCAGGATCTGAGCTGGGAACGCGCCACGGTGCTTGCAGCCGGCTCCGGGAAGGAAAAAAAAAGTGCGCGCTTTCCTCAGCGGTCTTAAAGAGACAGGAGCCCAGCGGAGGAGCCGGATCGCCCCAGCACACTCAGCCCAGCAGGCTGGGAGTCCTGGGGAGTTTCAGACGCCTTAGCTGGCGACTGAGGAAGCGTAGCCATACTTAACACTTCTCACTGGGATCAACAGCCTCCTATTCGTTCCCACCCCTGCCAGAGCGATAAAGGGCCCTGCGGAGCGGCACAGTCACAGCTGTGGAATAGTGGGGCAATAGCGCCACCTAGAGCATTCCCACAGAATCTACGTCCGGTGGGCATTTTTTTTGTTTTGTTTTTTTTTTTTTTGTTTTGTTTTTGTTTTTTCTTTTCTTTCTTTTTTTTCTTTTCTTTCTTTTTTTCTTTTTTTTCTTTTTTTCTCTTTTTTTTTCTTCTCTTTTTAAAGTCTTAAAGAGCCCAGCTGACATACGTGGCAACTATCAGTGACCAAATTATACAGCCATGAAAAGACAGAGGAATATGGTTCAGACCAAAATCAACCAGACAACCCCAGAGAGGGAGTCTGAAGGGATGGAAATGCACAGCCTCCCTGAAAAAGAATTTAGAATAAAAGTCATAACCATGCTGATGGACCTACAGAGAAATGTGCAAGAGCTGAGGGAGGAAGTGAGGGAACTGAGGAAAGACAATACAGAAATCAGACAAGCGATCGACGGGCTTAACAGCAGAATGGATGAGATGCGAGAGACTGTTAATGGAATAGAAAACAGAGAACAGGAGTACAGAGCAGCTGAGGCAGAGAGAGATAAAAGGATTTCTAGGAATGAAAGAATATTAAGAGAACTGTGTGACCAATCCAAACGGAACAATATTCGCATTATAGGAGTACCAGAGGAAGAAGAGAGAGAAAAAGGGATAGAAAGTGTCTTTGAAGAAATAATTGCTGAAAACTTTCCCTCGCTGGGGAAGGAAGTAGTCTCGCAGTCCACCGAAGCTCATAGATCTCCCAACACAAGGGACCCAAGGAAGACAACACCAAGACACATAATAATTAAGATGGCAAAGATCAAAGATAAAGACAGGGTATTAAAGGCAGCTAGAGAGAGAAAAAAGATCACCTACAAAGGAAAACCCATCAGACTATCATCAGACTTCTCAACAGAAACCTTACAGGCCAGAAGAGAATGGCATGATATATTTAACGTAATGAAACAGAAGGGCCTCGAACCAAGAATATTGTATCCAGCACGATTATCATTTAAATATGATGGAGGGATTAAACAATTTCCAGATAAACGAAAGTTAAGAGAATTTGCGTCTCATAAACCACCACTACAGGATATCTTAAATGGACTGCTCTAGATGGAAGCACACCTAAGGCTAAAAAGATGTCACCAGAGGAAAAAAAAATCATAGCAAAGAAAGCAGACCATCCAAATACCAACTAAAGGCAAAGAATAAAACACCTATTATAGAAAGAATGGAGGAGGAGGAATTAGAAGGAGAGAAAGAAAGAAACATCAGACTGTGTTTACAATAACTTAACAAGAAAGTTAAGTTAGATTGTTAGATAGTAAAGAAGCAACCCTTGAACCCTTGGTAACCACGAATCTAAAGCCAGCAATGGCAATAAGTACATACCTATCAATAATCACCCTAAATGTAAATGGACTGAATGCACCAATCAAAAGACACAGAGTAACAGAATGGATAAAAAAGCAAGACCCATCTATATGCTGCCTACAAGAAACTCACCTCAAATCCAAAGATATACACAGACTAAAAGTGAAGGGATGGAAAAAGATATTTCATGCAAACAACAAAGAGAAAAAAGCAGGTGTTGCAGTACTTGTATCAGACAAAATAGACTTCAAAACGAAGAAAGTAGCAAAGATAAAGAAGGACATTACATAATGATAAAGGGGTCATTCCAACAAGAAGATATAACCATTATAAATATATATGCACCCAACACAGGAGCGCCAGCATATGTGAGACAAATACTAACAGAATTAAAGGAGGAAATAGACAGCAATGCATTCATCTTAGGAGACTTCAACACACCACTCACTCCAGAGGACAGATCAACCAGACAGAAAATAAGTAAAGACACAGAGGCACTGAACAACACACTAGAACAGATGGACCTAACAGACATCTACAGAACTCTACACCCAAAAGCAACAGGATACACATTCTTCTCAAGTGCACATGGAACATTTTCCAGAATAGACCACATACTAGGCCACAAAAAGAACCTCAGTAATTTCAAAAATATTGAAATCCTACCAACCAACTTCTCAGATCACCAAGGTATAAAACTAGAAATAAATTTTAGAAAGAAATCAAAAAGGCTCACAAATACATGGAGACTTAACAACACTCTCCTAATTAATCAATGGGTTAACGACCAAATCAAAACAGAAATCAAAGAATATATGGAGACTAATGACAACAACAACACAAAGCCACAACTTCTGTGGGACGCAGCAAAGGCAGTTCTAAGAGGAAAGTATATTGCAATCCAGGCCTATTTATTTAAAGAAGGAAGAACATTCTAAATGAATAGTCTAAAGACACAATTACTGAAATTGGAAAAAGAAGAACAAATGAGGCCCAAAGTCACCAGAAGGAGGGACATAATAAAGATAGAGAAGAAATAAATAAAATTGAGAAGAATAAAACAATAGAAAAAATCAATGAAACCAGAGCTGGTTCTTTGAAAAAATAAACAAAATAGATAAACCCTAGCCAGACTCATTAAGAGAAAAAGAGAATCTACACACATAAACACAATCAGAAATGAGAAAGGAAAAATCACGACGGACCCCACAGAAATACAAAGAATCATAAGAGAATATTATGAGAATCTATATGCTAACAAGCTGGAAAACATAGAAGAAATGGACAACTTCTTAGAAAAATACAACCTTCCAAGACTGACCAAGGAAGAAACAGAAAAACTAAACAGACCAATCACCAGTGACGAAATCGAATTGGTAATCAAAAAACTACCCAAGAACAAAACCCCTGGGCCTGATGGATTCACCTCTGAATTTCTACCAGACATACAGAGAAGAAATAACACCGACTCTCCTTAAAGTTTTCCAAAAAATAGAAGAGGAGGGAATACTTCCAAACTCATTCTATGAAGCCAGCATCACTCTAATACCAAAACCGGGCAAAGACCTCACCAAAAAAGAAAATTACAGACCAATATCCCTGATGAACGTAGATGCAAAATACTCAACAAAATATTAGCAAACCGAATTCAAAAATACATCAAGAGGATCATACACCATGATCAAGTGGATTCATCCCAGGGATGCAAGGATGGTACAACATTCGAAAATCCATCAACATCATCCACCACATCAACAAAAGAAGAACAAAAACCACATGATCATCTCCATAGGTGCTGAAAAAGCATTTGACAAAATTCAGCATCCATTCCTGATTAAAACTCTCAACAAAATGGGTATAGAGGGCAAGTACCTCAACATCATAAAGGCTATATATGACAAACCCACAGCTAACATCATACTAACGGCGAGACGCTGAAAGCTTTTCATCTAAGATCGGGAACAAGACAAGGATGCCCACTCTCCACTGTTATTCAACATAGTACTGGAGGTCCTAGCCACAGCAATCAGACAAAACAAAGACATACAAGGCATCCAGATTGGTAAAGAAGAAGTCAAATTGTCACTATTTGCAGATGACATGATACTGTACATAAAAAACCCTAGGGATTCCATTCCAAAACTACTAGAACTAATATCTGAATTCAGCAAAGTTGCAGGATAAAAAATTAACACACAGAAATCTGTTGCTTTCCTATACACTAATGATGAACTAACAGAAAGAGGAATCAGAAAAACAATTCCATTCACAATTGCATCAAAAAGAATAAAATACCTAGGAATAAACCTAACGAAGGAAGTGAAAGACCTGTACTCTGAAAACTACAAGACACTCCTAAGAGAAATTAAAGAGGACACTAACAAATGGAAATGCATCCCATGCTCTGGCTAGGAAGAATAAATATTGTCAAAATGGCTATACTACCTAAAGCAATCTACAGATTCAATGCAATCCCTATCAAACTACCAACAGCTTTCTTCAATGAACTGAACAAATAATTCTAAAATTCATATGGAACCACAAAAGACCCCGAATAGCCAAAGCAATCCTGAGAAGGAGGAATAAAACAGGGGGAATAACACTCCCTGACTTCAAGCTCTACTACAAAGCCACAGTAATCAAGACAATTTGGTATTGGCACAAAAACAGACCCACAGACCAGTGGAACAGAATAGAAAATCCAAACATTAACCCAAACATATACAGTCAATTAATATTTGATAAAGGAGCCTTGGATATACAATGGGAGATGACAGCCTCTTCAGCAGCTGGTGTTGGAAAAACTGGACAGCTACATGTAAGAGAATGAAACTGGACTACTGTCTAGCCCCATACACAAAGGTAAACTCAAGGTGGATCAAAGACCTGAATGTAAGTCATGAAACCATAAAACTCTTTAGAAAAAAACATAGGCAAAA